>JAPCYP010000250.1:0-168390 GCA_035048595.1 Echinosophora koreensis
ATGGATGCAGAAGGACAAGCCATCACAAGACCTCCACTCTTTGATGGAACTGATTATGACTATTGGAAGAAGAGAATGATGGCTTACCTAGATGCACTAGAACCTAGACATCTGGGAACTGATTAGAGAATGGCTACACGGAGCCAAGAGGTGAAAATTCAGCAGTACTGGCTAGAGCAGATTGGAGTGTTGATCAGAAAGCCAAACATCAACTAAATCTCAAAGCCAAACATTACTTTGATGTGTGCTATTACCAAATCCAAAACATGATAAAGTTCACAGCTGCAACACAGCAAAAGAAATCTGGGATACACTGGCTCTCTCCCCTCATGAAGGCTCATCACAAGTGAAGGAGTCAAAGAAATAAGCATGCTGGTTCACCAGGTATTAGCTCTTCAAGATGACTGATCATGAGTCCTAGATAGAAATCAGATGTTTGGAAGAATTTTCAAACAATAACAAACAGTCCTCAGATCTCTGGGAAAAGTATATGAGAATATGGATCATTATCAGAAAGATTCTGAGAAGTCTCTCCAAAGCAGTGGAGGACCGAAAGGTCACTGCTATTCAAGAAGCTAAGAATCTGAATACTCTCTCTCTGGAAGAACTTCTAGGATCATTAAAAGTTCATGAACTTGAACTAAATGAGGAAGACAATTCCAGAAAGGGAAAGTCCATTGCTTTAAAGGCAAAGAAAGCAAGTTCTTCAAAAGTTCTCAAAGCTCTGCTGAGTCTTCAGATGATGCTGAAACCTTCAGACAGTGATGAAGGATCAGATGAAGATTGAACTATCCTTCATCTCCAGAAAGATACAACATATGTGGAGAAGAAAAACAATAATTTCAAGAGAAAGCCATTCAAACAAGAAATTTTCTAAGGAGTAATCAGACTACCAAAGAAAAAGGTCCATCTTGTGCTTTGAGTGCAAAAAAGCCAGGACATGTCAAAGCCGACTGCCCTGACCTAAAAGAGAAGAAAGAAGTTCTTTAAGAAAAAGAAGGGTTTAATGGCTACATGGGAGGACTTGGGACTTATCCTCATTCTAGATGAGGAAGAGGAAGCAGAGGAAGAGGCAAACATTTGCCTCATGGCAGACACATCATCAGAGAATGAGTGACACTGATGATGATTGAGGTAACAGATTCTGAACCTTCAACTCTCAAAAATGCCTTTGATGAATTACTGCATGACTCATCCATATTGTCTTCATGAATTACAAAAGTCCTTAAAAAGAAGTTTGCAAAATTAACCAAAGAATATGGATAGAGTCTGCATGGAAAAACAAAGTTTGTTTCAAGAAAAATGATAAGCTGAAATGAAATCAGAGAGAGGAATGTTCCAGGTCTAACTGACCAAAATCTGAATGTGAGCCTGACAATTCTTGTAGAAGTTTGCAACAAACTAAAACAAGATGTAAAATACTTGACAGACTCTCTGTCAAAACATGGTAGGAGGCTCAGAATAAGCTTAGTCTTAATCCTATAGGTATTCTAGGTCACCCTTTGATAAACATCTGGCCTTTGGTTATGAACAAATAAGAAGCATGAGGCATCTACATTAAGTCAAAACCACCTATGCAAGCAAAGAAGCTTCAAAGCTCCAGCTAGGTATGCAAAAAAAAAAAAAACCCAAATGCTGGGCCCCGTCCAACACCTTTTGTAAAGTGTGTGGGAAAAAAGTGGGCACTCTACATCTAGATGCATACATAATAGGCTATACTAAATATTCTCGTCCAAAAGCAAAACTAACATGAAAGGACCAAAGTCAGGTTTGGGTACCTAAGAACAAGATAATACCTGTTTGGCAGATCTGCTTAAAATACAACAGGGAAAGAAAACAAACATCTCCTGGTACTTGGACAGTGGGATGCTCACGTCACAGATTGACTTGGGAGATAAAGTATATGTTCCAAGACCTTAAACATAAGGATGGTGGCGTGCTGGTGACTATTTGGGAGGAAATCAGAAAGGAAAGATCACTGGTATAGGTTAAAATCGGTTGGCTAAACGATCCTGTTCCCTCCATTGAATAATGTTCTTTTGGTGAAAATGCGTTTAAAACATATAAACAAAAAAATCTACTGAGCATAAGTCAATTATGTGACAGTGGAATATGATGTTTCTTTTAATAAGAACATGTGTTATGTCAAGAAAAAATGATGGATCAATTTTTTATTCACTGCTAAGAGGCAGAAACAAATTTATACAAAATTGACTTGGGAGGACCTCTCAAATCACAAGTGTCTCATGTTTAGTGTCCATTGAAGATGAACGTTGGATTTGGCATAAAAAGGCTAGGTCATGCAAGCTTGAGATTAATCTCAAAGCTAAATAAGCATGAGCTGCGTGAGAGGATTACCAAACCTTTAAATACAAATCTGATGCTCTCTGCGATGCATGTCAGGAAGGGAAAACAAGTCAAAAGGTTCTTTTGAATCTAAGAAATATTGTAAGTACGCAAGAGACCACTAGAAACTGCTACACCTTGATCTTTTTGGTCCAACAAGGACTGCTTTCTAATCAGTGGTAAGAAGATATGGTCCTAGTCATTGTAGATGACTATTACTAGTAATGGACATGGGTTATGTTCCTTGCTCACAAAGATGAGTCTTTCAAGGTCTTTTCTGTATTCTGCAAACGTGTACAGAATGAAAAAGGCATGTGTATAGCTTCAAATTAGAAGTGACCATGGGGGAGAATTTGTCAATGAGCTATTCAATGAGTTTTGTGAAGAAAATGGAATTCAACACAACTTCTCAATACCAAGAACACCATAGCAAAATGGTGTGGTAGAGAGAAAGAACAGATCTCTTCAAGGAGATGGCTTAGGACTATGGCTTTCAATGACAAATTCTGTCCCTAAGCACGTTCTGGGCTGAAGCTGTTGAACACTGCCTGCTACATTCAGAACAGAATATACATTAGACCAATTCTGAGTAAGACTCTCTGATGAATTGTGGAAAGGCAGAAAAAAACCCAACATATCTTATTTTCATCCTTTTGGATGTAAAATGTTTTATGTTTAAATACAAAAGATCAACTTGGTAAAATTTGATGCTAAAGGTAGACAATGGAATTCTACTAGGATTTTCTGAAACCATCAAAATGGATTTAGAGTGTACAACTCAAGAACTTTAATAGTAGAAGAATCTATACATGTTAGATTTGATGACACAACAGCCTGATAAGAAAACTATCAGAGCTTAGATGAAAGTTTGCAGATCTTAACTTAAACATCTCAGGGAGGAAACAAAAGAAGTTAAAAAACTTGATGATCCCAGTTTGAAGACCCCTTCTCATCAACCAGAAGCATCCACCTTCTCAAACAAGACAATGCTCAGAGAACTTGGCATTTCAAGAATTATCATCCACGGAATCAAATCATAGGAAATCCAAGCGATATAAGCTAAGAAACCAGATACAACCTTCAGAGAGCAAGAAAGAAGACTCTGCATTGATCTCTGAATTGGAACCAAAGGACTGGTAGACGAGAGGCTCTGCTGGACAATGGTTTGGATTTTGTAAAAGCAATGCAAGAAGAGCTAAATCAGTTTGAGAGGAATGAAGTTTGGACTCTGGTAACCCTACCTAAGAATAAATCTGTTATAAGGAACAAAATGGGTTTACAGAAACAAGCTTGACGAAAATGGTAAAGGTTATAAGAAATAAAGCAAGATTGGTTTGCACAAGGTTATTCTCAAGAAGAAGGTATAGACTATACTGAAACCTTTGCACCTGTTGCAAGATTGGGAAGCAATCAGAATTTTACTCTCATTTGCTGCACATCATAAATTATTATGCTTTTTCAAATGGATGTAAAAAGTGCTTTTTTAAATGGTTTTTTATCAATGAAGAAGTTTATGTTATGCAACCGCCGGGTTTTGAGAGTGAAACCCAACCTGACACATGTATACAAGATTAAGAAAGCTTTATACGGCCTAAAACAAGCCCCAAGAGCTTGGGTATGATAGGCTAAGTTCTTTTCTACATGGATAATGGGTTTTGTTAGAGGAAAGGGTTGATACAACCTTGTCAGAAAATCAATTACATCCAAACTTCATAGTAGTACAGATCTAATTGTAGATGATATTATATTTGCGTGCTACCTAATGAAATCTTTGTGCAAAGAATTCTCAAAGCTAATGCAGAAGGGAGTTTGAAATTGAGCATGATGGGAGGAGAACTCACATTCTTCCTTGGGACTTCAAGTCAACACAATCTATGGACGGAGGTGTTCATTCCATCAAACTAAGTACTCAAAGGAACTTCTCAAAAAGTTTAAGGATGGATTGATTGTTCAAAACCTATGAACACACCTATGCATCCACGTCCACACTGAGAGACAAAGATGATAAAGAGAAAAAGGTAGTATCAGAAGGTATACAAGAGGTATGATTGGATCTCTTCTTATATCTAACTGCTTCTAGGACCGATATAATGTTCAGTGTTTTGCCTTGTGTGCTCGTTTTCAATCTGGATCCTAGCAGGAAATCTCAACTTATCAGCAGTTAAAAGAATCTTTAGATATTTAAAAGGTACTACTTAATCTTGGTCTGTGCTTTAAGAAAGATGGAGATTACAGATTAGTTTTTGGGCTTTTGTGAATTGCTGACTTATGCTGGAGATAGGAATTGAAAGAAAAAGCACCAGTGGGGGATGTCATTTCATGGAGTTAATCTAGTTATCGTGGTCAAGCAAAAGGCAGAGTAACCATTGCTCTATCGAATGCGAAGCAGAATATATATCAGCTGCCAAACTGCCTGCTCACAACTTCTCTGGATCAAAAACACCGAATATGGAGGACTACAATGTGTTTGTAAGTAGTAATTCCACTTAATGTGTGATAATACTGGCTGCAAGTTAATCCTGAGTCTAAGAATCCAATTCTTCATTCTAGGGCTAGCATATAGAAATCAAACATCATTTTATATCAGAAGACTATGTGCAAAAGGGTGTTTTTGAATGTTCAATTTGTAGATGACTGACCATCAATGGGCAGATATCTTTACTAAACCTCTTGCTGAGGACAGATTTATTTTTATCAGAAAACATCTTAACATGTTGTATGTGGTTTAAATATGGTATAGTGTATTGATTGCATGTTTTTTTCATGCGCGGTCCACTGGGTTTTGGCGGTCCAGAGCGCGTGTAGTCTACGTGTCCACTACTGTTGGTGTGCCGCGTCCACTACATATTTTTTTTTGCGTCCACCCCTCAATCTTTTGTGGGACCCAACCTTAACATACATTTGTTTTTAAAGTATATATTGCATCCCTTTAAATTATCTGAACTCAGTTTTCTTAAAACATTTGATTTTTTTCAATTTTTTGTTCCTTGCTAAGTCCAGCTACTTGCCATCAATCCCATCGTAACCTTTTTACGGTCCCAAATATACCAACGCCGTTTTTTCACTAAAAGTCTTGTCCTAATCAATCTTTTTTGTGAATTTCCCTTGAAAACTGTTGGTATTCGGAAACCCTTTAAAGGGTAACTCCTTTCCCTCTGAAAAAAACTTTTCGCTACTCTTCATCTTTGATAACTTCTCTCTGAAAGTTTTTCAAACCTCTCCTTCTTTCAAACCTTACCCTGTACTCAAGGAACTCACAATGGCTTCAACCTCAACTCCCGAGCCTGCCGATGTTACTGACATCATTAATATCGCTGCTGAACATCCATTTTCAACTTGAAGTTCTGTGTGAGTTATAACTTGGATGTAAGCAAGTCTCATCAACGCCGCTGGTTGGGATGGTTTGTTTTCTGGAAAAGGTCAAAAAAAAAATCGATTTATCCAGACTTAATAAGGGATTTCTGGAGGAAACCAACGATTTACTAAAAAACTGAGGTAGTAGGGGTTTGTTCAAGGCAAGAAGATAAACTGTCTCTGAGAAAGAGACCATTTCTGATGCCAATCGTTTTGTGCTCAAGAGGGTTTAATCATGACAGAAAAAACTGGGAAGAAGATTCTTGTGGTGGTATAGAAACTATCGCGGTTACCACTGATGCGAGAAGACACAGTAGAGAGTCACTCATGGAAGTCATCTGAAATCGAAGGATCACATCAGGATTCTTCATCATAGTCTGAACAAGGCATGTTGCTTAGTGGCTTCACAAGGCAGGGTCTAAGGACAACCTTTCTGCCCTTCACAAGTTCTGTCTCTGCAACTTGGTCTTTGAGACTAAAATAAACCTTCCATGGATCCTGTTTCATCGCTTCAAGGATGCCATTGCAAACGAGAAACCGCCTCCCACATCACCTTCTCTCATCTTCTATCAAAAGTTTTCAAGCAGCAAGGCTTGATATGACTACTTAGATGCAAAGCCTCAAGAAGAACAAGACAAGATCTTTCGTTCGAAGGGGATGCAAGCTGCCATTTTTGGAAAAAGCAATCTAAGTAGCATGCACCTTGACACATACAAGCTTGTTGAAATGTCGAAACAAGAGGAGAAAATGAAGATAAAGGAAGAAGCAGTTGAGGCCAAAAATGCAGCTATTCTTGGTCTGAAGAGAGGAACTAAAAGGAAAACTGTGGCTGTCAGGAAGCCTGCTCCTAGAAGGCCTACCAGAGGCATTGTTATCAATGAGCCTGGGAATGAAGCCCCTCAACATGTTCCTCGACCTGCTCCCAAGAGAGCTAGAAAGCTGGTTTCTGCCTCAAGATGATGATGAAGATGATAATGTTCCACTGGGAACAGTTTTAAAGAGGAAAGCAGCTGCTGTTGTTGATACTGCTGCTGATGCTGCTGTGCCTACCAAGAGGAGGCAACCTGCAAGGAAAGCAAGAACTTTTGCAGCCTCTGAGGTAAACACCTCTTCTGATGTCCCTACTAATACTGTGAGTGATGATGCCCCTACTCCTAGTGTAGGATTTTTTGATAATGTATATAGACCCTCTTTACCCACACCCCAACCCTCACCACAAAGAGAACAACCTGACCAAACCTCAAATCCATCTTCACCACAAAATAGCCCAACTACACCTCAACCTACACCACTCAAAACCCTCTTTCCACCCATAATTCCTGATTCAGATCCTTGGTTTCATCAAGAGGATGATGGAATCTGCAGAGGTGCCCCCTTCCCTAAACAACTAACAAACTCTTTCCACCAATTATTCCCCCATCCACTATTTTTGTCAATAGGTCTGAGAACTGGGCTCAGGTTAAGAGGAATTGGAAAATTCTGTTCCATACTCACCAACCTGACCCTGAAATTGACTTTGAAACTCCTTTAACATGGTGGTACCCTCCCATCCAGATTATGACTTTGAACCCTATGAGGAGTATCCCTGGACCACAAAATACCCAAACTCTCAAGCCTCCTAAAGGTCCCTTTCCCTCCGAGATGCACAACCAACATGGCCCTCTCCTAACCCATCTACCCCTCAACGCGCTTTCCCCAAAAGGAAAATTTACCCCAACCTACAAAAACCCCACCATTGATTCCTCACACTGAAGGGGTAGCACGGCACATCATTCCCGTATGGGAAACTGATCCTAAAAGGAACCATCTGCCTTCCTTACCTGAGAAGAGAGCTCGATCATCTGGGCACATTCCAATTATTCTGGATGCCAAACACAAAATGGATGAAATTTGAGCGATCCCAGCATCTATGGAAGTGCTTCAGACCCTTCGCAGATCAACTGATCTACAACATTCTGAAGTGGGAGTTCAGCTACTTCCAGATTGAGAGAGCTGCACGTTGGGTTCCTATCACATGGCTGAGACACCATAAGGAAACTCGAGTAGGCATTGCTCCCTACCCCATCTGTCCAAGGCTTGGCATGATAGACCTCAACAAGGACAAGACATGAGGTGCAAAAGAAATAAAGGAGTCATGCCTGAAGCTCACTCTGCCATGCTGGTACTTGTTCTCAGGAACTCTTTGATCGCCTCCGAGCTTGACTTCTATCTATATATGGAGGATGTGCAGAAAATTGGAGAGATGAAGGCTGCAGACTTCTGGTTGTCTCACATCATCCACTGCACCAGGGAAGCTTCTTCTTCTGGTTTGACTCAAGAAGAGAAGAAAGAAATTCCTAAGTACAGAGGAAAATGTGGTCCTATCCAGAGTAAGGCACATGATCTACAAAGATCTCTGGGGACTTCCTATTACCAGCAAGGATGTGGAGGAAATTATTCCTATCCACTGGGCAAAGGATTTACCTCAGAAACCTGTTATAGTTGCCACTGCACCTCCAGCAACATCTTCCTCTGATCAGTTAGCCCAAGAGTTGATTGTAGAAGGCCCTGAACTTGATGAGGCAACAGTCTTCTCAGCCTACTTCAGTTGAAACCTCCATCTGCACAGGCTAAGCAGTCTGCTGAGGATGGTGCCTCTAAGCAAGGAGCTGAGTCTGCTAAGACTTCTTCTCAACCATTAGCTCTTGCTATGGTCAGAACAGCAGCCCCAGGCTCAAGACACTGTCTCTGACACTGCTGAGAGCTCAAGACAACTTACCTTGCCACCCAATCTTGAAGACATGCATTGGAAAAATGTGTTGATGATAAGGTTGGCAAGATAGTTGAGGAAAAGACTGAGCAGATGGCTCAACAGCTTAAAGAAAGGGTGCAGAAGCAAGTTCAAGACTCTCTGGCCCCTACAAATGCACTGATGAATCAAATGCTGGCTCTGATCTTGGAGTTTCAGAGGAATCAAAATCCACAGCCTAACCAACCACCTCCTCCACCACCTCCTTCCAACTAAAAACTTTTTCTTCTCTGTGTCTTTTATTCTTTTTTGTTTGCTGACAATGATGGTCCACTCCCTTTTACCTTTTTGTCTGATGACAAAATAGGGGGAGAAAGGAAAGATTAAATTTTATTATACAGTTAAATCTTATTATACAGAGATTTTTAAAGTACATAGTTGTCTGCATATGCATAAATATTTGCTGATACTATGCCTGTAACATTTTTTTATGACCTTGCTTCGATACTGCTGTTGAATTCTAAATGTTTAATAGGTCTGCTATCTTGATCTATTAATCAATTTTATTGCATATGAGACTTAGCTTGCTATGCCTTAACTGCTTTTATCTGATGACTGCCCTGTCTTAGGGGGAGCCCTGTAAGCTCTCTTAAACTTTGCAAAATAAATTTAATTAGTTTTTTGTCATCATCAAAAAGGGGGAGATTGTTGGAACCAAAATAATTTGGATTAAATAATCTCTAGGTTTTGATGTTAACAAATGAGAATTAAATTTGTGTAGCAAAGTGTTATGCTTTAAATCTAACAAGTGCCTTTAGTCTTAAAGAATCTCTGTTCTTATAAGCTAAAATGTTAAGTCTATTCTCCTTGCAAATCCGCGTCCATATATTTTATATTGAATATCTTGCTGAAAAGAGTGGTCGTGTCCATTCTATCAAGGATCTCCCTTTTAAACTCAAGTGCCACGTCAGTAGACGAGCGCTTAAATGTTTTCAGTAGACGAGCGCTTGAATGTTTTTTAGTAGATGAAGAATTTCTCCTGGTGTAGACGTGAGCTTCTCTCAAATAATAACCTTAGTCTGCTTTTGCCACGTCACTGGACGGAGACTTTAGAATATCGCAAGTACTGGCAAGACCGATGTTTTATGTAGACAAAGTTTTGGTTGCCACGTCAGTGGACGGAGCCTTAAAACTCTTATTGCTTATCTTGCCTTTACTCTCGTTTGTTGGACGAAGATTTTTTTAAGCAGTTATACCAATCTGAACCAAAGCGAATTTATTTCTTATGATTGCATATTCATTTTATTTATAATGGTTTCTTCTCTTTCTCTATCTTATTGCCTTGTTTTCTTTGAGAGAGACATAGTACAAATAAGGACTTGCAAAAAACAGAATAGTACAATGCAAAACGTTGTGTACCCTGTCACCTTTTTACAGCTGATATAGATTGGAACTTGTACAAAGGAGGCAAAACTGTTTTTCAAGCTGCTTTTTGCTCAGGAGGTGTGCTTTTACATACAAGAATTTGTCTCACAGTACAAAGGCCTCGAGCCAGCTGAGTCTCAACGGATATTTACTTGGTTGACTCTATTACTAAACGGGAATTTCAAATACAACCGTTGAAGATTCTGAAGAGAAGATCAAGGACCCTATAAATAGAAGACTAAAGCTTTGTGAAGAAAAGAACTTTTGCGCATACAAAGAAATCTCAAGAAATCTCTTGCGAAGCAAATACTCTTTTATTCATTCAAAAAGCAAAAGTTTGTAATATTATAGTTTGAATTCCTTGCTATAATATTTATCTGATCTTAAACTTTCACATTCTGACACATAGTGAGTTAGAAGATCAAAGAAATCAAAACTCTTTATTAGAGGTAGAGCCTGAAGAGGCTTGGTAAGAAAGACAATACTTGTGAGCCTGGAGAGGTGTTGAATACTTGGTGTAATCTATTTGAAAATAGTGGAAAAATCCTTCAAGTAGAAGGGACTGGACGTAGCTCTTGGTTGGAAGAGAGTGAACCAGGATAAAAACATCTTGTGTAAATCTTCTAATCCCTTATCTCTTTGGATTTTACGTGTTTATACTAACTGTGGGGATTTGAACTTGAATTTGTTAATCCTTCAAAAGACTCTTTTCTGTGTGCTCTTTTCTGCCTCCTTATTTTTTGTGTGAGAAAATCTTTTTGAAAAGCTGTTTTCGAAAAATATTAACAAACACAATTCAACCCCCCTTCTTGTGTTTGCCTGTGTCAACTTCATAAATTGCTTCATAATTTCTTGGTGAGTCATCCCATAGCTCAGCTCCTCCGGTGTTTTGGTTCTATCTCGATGGTTCCGTCTCTGATTCCGTCGGTTCCTCGATTAGGGTTTTACGCCCGTATAAAAACAAATATTTCGTTTTCGATTGAAAATTTTCAAACCAACCAAACTTCGTTGGAAGTATGACTTAATCATAAACCATTTCGTTCGACGAGTCAAAGTTATGGTTTTCTGATGCATTAAAAATCTTATTATCAGTGAAAACACTGACTGTTTTCCGTCCGAACTTTTACTAAAATTCGTGCCGAATAAACATAATATTTTATTTCTGATCAGAAGTTTGGAGAGTAGGATTCCTCACGGACATAATATAAAAAATCTACAAATTTTTAGTTTCGGGTCAAATTAGGGTTTTCTACCGGTATAAACTTATACTGTTAGTTAAAAACACAGACCGGTTTCCGTCTGAGTTTTAAACCCAAAATTTCACTGTGATCTTCTACCATAAGATAGAGTATGAATATGATTTTTTTTAATCAAAAATCATTTTCTTGGTCTCAGATAAAAAATATAATTAAATATATTTTTACTGTTAACAAAGCGTAATTAAAAACAGGCTGTTACACTAAGTGGTCGCAGGAAGAAGCCATATCCAGCAGGCCATAACCATCAAAATCTCAGCCACAAACTATTTTTCCATCCCTTTTATAAATTGTGCCTCATGATTCCCACTCCTTACACATGCATCATAAAGAACATTGAAAATTGTACTGGTCCCATGTTAAAAAGGGAGCATTAGTAAAAACTAATCACTGCAACACTTGTGGATTTCTCAGCATATCTCTGAGCCATGCGCATCACAAGGCCAATGACCATGATGTCCCTAAAGTTTCCCCCACAGGAAACCATAGAAATTATGTGAAAAATCACTTCATGAGGAAGTTCTTTAAAATGTGTCATCTTTGTTTATGATATATAGTTTTTTTTAATGACATAATCTCTAAGCACATCTACATGTATTTATAATGGTTGCATATGCGTAATTATCTGAAGAGTCGGCGACTAATGGTAGTTATTAATTACAATGTTAGTGGAGAAGACGAAGATGTGCAGTCATGCCCTCTCAGAGAGAGAGAGAAATATTTTTAGCAACACTTCACCGATCGAGGAAATGTCGTTAACGTTTCCATTTGACAGTGTTTCATCGAGGAAATGTTATTAACCACCGCACCTTTAACAATGCGTAGTTGGACGAAATGTTATTTACAGTTCTACCTTTATAGCGCTTCTTTGGGTATAAACTATTATTTCTCAATTTTTAAAATCAAAATCGAAGCTCTCTCTCACTCTTTCACTCTCATGCGAGCTATGTTTCAAAATCTCTAAATCTCTCTCAAACTCTCAAAGACTCAAACTCACTCGGCTCTTCAAATTCTCAATGACTCAAACCCACCATCGCTCACGGGTCATCACAACCAAAGGTAAGTCTCTCACCTATTTGAAAGTTAGGATTCTCTTTGTTTCAATTGCTCTCTATTTTTCATATTTGGTTTGCTAACATTTGAAAGCCACCACAGACGAAGATGCTCGCCTAAGTTTGTAACTGTTTTTATGCTCATGTTTTCATTTTGGTATGTTTGTAATTTTTTATTTTATACTTCGTAAAATAATTTTTTGATTTTGTATATATTTATGCATTTTAAAGTATTTTATTTAAAATATTCATGTTTACAGGGAGTTGATATGAATAATTCCAGTTGCAGAGACAATTTCATAAAATTTTGAAGACAATTGAGATAGGGAGTTTTAAAGTAATTCATGTTTTATGTTCAATGAAGCTAATGGAGGATATTGTGTTTGAATAAAATTACAGATCTTATTGTCCATTGACGTTTATTTCTCATTGTGTTCTCATTATGTTGCTGTTAAATGATGCATAATCACTACAAGAAAATGCAATTTTTTGTGATGACAAAAATCGTCATTAAAAGATCTAAAAATCGTCACTAGGATGGTTTTGTGACGATATTTTCATTGGTCAACTTTCGTCACTATAACTCAAGTCACTATTTTACTAGTGACGTTTTTTTTCAAATCGTCACTAAAGGCAAACATTTACTATGACGGAAAAAATGTCCACTAATACTTATAAATAACAATGACAAGAATGAATCGTCACCAATATACATCACAATAGTGATGATATTTAAAATTTACAGTGACAAATAAATTGCCACCTATTTTAACACTATGTTTTTAGTGAAATATTAACATTTGTCACTAAAAAAATTGGAAATTGTCATCATTGCCTTAGTCATCACTAAAATATATTGCTAATTTTTTTTCTTGTACAAAAAATAGATTACTATTAATAACATGGATTGTTGTCACTTTAAATTACTATAGTGATACTTTTTTTTTATAAGCAAAACGAATATTACTAAAATGAGTACTAGGGGTACTCAAACCCAAGTACAAGGGATAAAGTCAAGTACACAACGATACATACAAATTAACCATAACAAATCTTGCTACTACTAAAGTGACTAAAAAGTCTTCTTAACTACTAACTGTTAGAAGAAAATTCTGCAAAATAGCAAAAGAACCTCCACTTGCAACTTGAAAAACTAGCAACACCAATATCCACTACTCTCACACCTCAAACACCTGTTAAACTATGACAGACAAGCAAAATAGACCAGCCCCCAACTTCAACCAGAAAAACATCCAATAATAGCAAGTATCCCATTTGCATCACTGTTAGCACAACTCTTAGCCACCAAAGCCTTCACACACCCTGCAACAAGTAAATTCCAACAAAGTGGCAAATTAAAAATACCTATTAATCAATTCAATACAAGATTACAAACATTTAAAATTCTTAAATTAAAATGAACCATGCCTAAGTACCAAACTTACATATCTGAAATGATGCTCAAGAAACACATCCTCATGGATTTTGATCCTGCAATCAAAACAAAAGAAATAAAACAACTAGTGCTAATAAATGTAACATAGCAATGTAAGAAATGTAACATAGCAATGACAAGACATAATAACACATTAAGAAGTAGAAAAAAATCAAATAAAAAAGAAGCTTACGTTGTCATTAGGAGGCACTTGATGTGCTAGAATATCCATTGAATGATAATCTTAACCAAAAAGACAGCCATTTGACGTATCATAACCAATTATAAAGAAGCAGAAGAGTTAGGGAGAGACAGCTGTCTAACTAAGTACTTTTGATTGGTTTTCTAAGAGATTTATTATATAGTAAAACAAGACCTTGTTTTTTTAAGGTAATAAAATCAGAGTCCTGTTATTCAAATTCACCAAGACTAGTCAGCATAGTATGACTATCAAATAAAGAAGGATTAGTAATGAAAAAGTATTGTAAAGGTACAAACAACTAGCCTTAAGGAGTCATTTACATTGTCAAGAATAATAAGTGCAAACTATTTATAATTAGCAATTTACTTACTTGAGCTGCAGAAAATTCAAGATGGCGAGAATAAACCATAGAGAAGATCCTAAAGGCAGAGCTTATATTATATTCCAGCAAAATAGACAATAAATTAATTTTGAAAAATTACAAAGTGCAACAAAACTTTTAACAAAATCAGACACGCCTCAACAAATATGAAAACACCAGACAACATGTAAAGGAACAATTTTGTGGGTAAGAGTACTATATATTTTCCCCAGTTTGGAATTTAGGTCATATATCAAAATTGTTAGTGCATAAACAAGACAGCACATTATAGTTTCTCCCAACTCTCTAGTTCCACAAATCAGTTATGGTCATCCTGACATGATCCCAAAGATGGTTCTGATGTCAACTTTGACACAATTTCTGAAATGCTAAATGGAGATAAACATTATAAGTTCATCGGACATGTTACAAAATCTCTTTATCACCACACATGATTTAATACATCAGAGTCATCTTAAAAAAGTCCAATAACATTAATATATAACAAAACATATAGAAGATATTTATTTCACAAGCCAATGAAGTAACATTAATATATAATTAAATAAAAGCTTTGGCCAACTCAGAATAAGCAAAAGTTCGGGACTTGGAAGTCTTTTTTATTTAGACTCAAGCAAAAGCATAAGATCTTCAAATATATAAGATGCGCCAATCACACATCTCAACAAAAAGAAACATGCACAGTAATAAAATCCTGGTCATAATCATTGAAAACACAATGAAACTAATGCTCCAAGACACTATGTGCATTGTAAATAGTCACTCTCATTTAAAAAAAAATTGCAACCACCATTTTTACTCTAAATAAGTCAGAGGATTAGTGTCCAAATCTCTAATTAGATTCAACAGTTTATAGATGTGGAAGCATAAGGTCTAAATCTCGTGAGGAAGCTTGAAAGGGACCAAATGTAAATCACACCAAGGAGCTATTAATAGCCATGTTGCGTGAGGTCATCTCATCTCCTCTAATTGTAAATGATAATCTGTCACCTATGGGCAAGGACAGAACTTCACCAATTCATTGAGCTTACTTATTGTGGCTAAAGGAGTAATTCTTTTTGGTATGTCAAGCAATATTTAATCCACAATATGATCTTTATTTAGGATTATAAAATATGTTGAACTAGTATTCTACATCCCTTAGAAACAAATGCAAAAGGAAACGAAAACAATGTCCTACTTCATAAACACTAATTTAAAAACCAAGATGAGTTCTTAAAATGAATGCTACCATTTGTGGTGCAGCCAAACAGCCTGGACATGGCAGCAAAATTCTCGTTTGAGTCTGTAAATTGGAAAACAGAATAGCAATAATGAAACAAGTGATATCATCTAGAAATTAGTAACAAAACAATACCAATAAAGCAAAGGGAAAGTGTGAACTAGAGAATCGTGGATCATAAACCCTGTCACTTAGACGCAAACTCACAATCTATATAGAATTGTCAAATAACAAAAATTAAAAGGTAGAGAGTGAGAAACACAAACCTCATGAACATTGGGGAGAAAGAGAATCTCAGAGTGTGAAGGGTGAATACTGATAGTTTATTGAAATCACTCTGTCAGTTCATTGAGAATTTGAGATCAAACTTGAACCTAAATAGCTAACAACCTAGATTGAAGAGATGAATGCGGCGAGAAGCTATGAGGCGACGACGACCTAGGGTTGTTGTTGGAGAGAACGATGACTCTAATCGTTATTTGAGAAGGACGAGGTTAGGGTTCAGAAATTGGTATTTCAGAAATTGTTAACTGGTTATTTTGTGAATGCAGCGGGAATTAATTGAGAATCCCGCGAGAATAAAAATTTAGATCAAGTGTGTGGTGGTTCAGCACAAACAGCGGAGGAGTTAACAATATTGCTAAATTTTGGTCCTTATTTTATTTTTATTTTAAATTTTAATTTTATCTTTCTTTTATTTTTTGTTTTAAAATGGTTTCTCTCTTTTTTTCCCGCTGTAATGGTCCCTCTTTTATTTTATTTTTTTCCCCAAAATGGTCCCTTATTTTATAAAAGTGATATCAATTTGGTCATCTTTGTACCACATTTTAAACGGAAAGGACCACATTGAAACTTAAAATAAAGATAAAGGACCAAAATAGAACAAAAAATAAAAGAATGACCAAATTGAAACTAAAATAAAGATAATGAACCAAATTGATGCTCTCGCGATTTGCTAGCCAGATCAAAAGAACCAAGTCTTCAAACTCTCCAACTCTCTCTGAACTTCTATCTTAGCTCACTAGTCTGTGTTGGTCAAAGAAGGTGAAGGTAAAAACATTTATTTTTTAAATTATTTTTTTCACTTGTTGACTCAGCACGCTTGAGCGTGCAGGACCTCCACTCTTGAGCGTGCCCACGCTCTGGCGTGAAACAAACTTGGTTATTAATTGTGTTTAGTATTTCTTTCTTGAAATTACATATTATTTTTAGTGCATAGTTAATTATTTTAGCACTCATATTCAATTGTTTAAGGGTCTTGCTAACGAGTGTCCCAAGGGTGTTGAAATTACTTTTGACAGAGGTTGGAATTCTGTTTGGTTGGAATGTGATTTTGTCTTAGTAGTCAAGCCTTTTCTTCTAGTGAGGTGGTTCCTTCGAAGCTCAGAGCTAGATGGTTGCATTGTCTTAGCATTATTCAAGATATGAGGTTCATGGTTTCTCATATTTAGAGAGAGGGGAACTCTTGTGCTGATGCTAGCCAATTTTGGGATTGTATCTCTTTGTTTTACTTGGTGAGATTTAGTTCCAAATTTTATTAATGTGGGCTTTTATCATGATAGATATGGCCTCCCTAATTATAGATTTAGAAAAGTTATTTGTCCTCTTTTTTCATGGGTTTTGGCCTAGTCCCCCTCATGTTTATTTGTTTTTCTCTTTTATTTTGGAATAATTTATTGGGTGTGCTACATATGATTGGTGAAGTCTGGGGTGTCAACCTAGTTGTGATGCCTTTCTTTATTGTGATGCCTCTGCATGCCAATCTTGCTTTAAAAAAAATAAAAAAATTAAGGAATGAAAATATGGTAATTATTTATTGAAAAATTAAGTATGTCTCTTCCACATGAATTGATTACACAATTTTCCAAGGAAAAACTTACTTTTTTTAGATTCTTTAAACAATACCCTTAAGACATTTATTAGCATTTTCCATTGTTTAATTATTTTAATATCAACTAAATATAATGAACACCAACTCAACCCTATTATAGACAATTATTTTAAAGTAGTAATAAAATAATTACTAATAATAATTTCTGCTTAACAAATTTTTAACTATTAAATTTATCAACAATAGAAGGAAGATGATAATTATTTTATTGGGTTCCAGTTCCACGAAAGCGCTGAATTGTATCTCTCAAAACATTCTCAACATCTTGTGCGGTTTTTTGTTCAAGCAAGAGCCCCCCGTCATAGCATTATCCATTTTTCCTATCAACGAGGCTTGACCTAATTTCATTTTGAACCTTCACCTGTTTTCTATAAATAGGAGAATAGGCAGCCTTGCCTCAGACACAATATACTACACTCAGCTATTTTACTCTGTGCTAAAACTCTGATTGATTTTCAATATACTATTTCATCTCTTGCACTTACACTTGACCATATTGCTTTGAGAATTCTATATGGTGTATAGAATTCTCAAAGCAATATGGTCAAGTGTAAGTGCAAGAGATGAATAGTATATTGAAAATCAATCAGAGTTTTAGCACAGAGTAAAATAGCTGAGTGTAGTATATTGTGTCTGAGGCAAGGCTGCCTATTCTCCTATTTATAGAAACAGGTGAAGGTTCAAAATGAAATTAGGTCAAGCCTCGCTTGATAGGAAAATGGATAATGCTATGACGGGGGGCTCTTGCTTGAACAAAAAACCGCACAAGATGTTGAGAATGTTTTGAGAGATACAATTCAGCGCTTTCGTGGAACTGGAACCCAATAAAATAATTATCATCTTCCTTCTATTGTTGATAAATTTAATAGTTAAAAATTTGTTAAGCAGAAATTATTATTAGTAATTATTTTATTACTACTTTAAAATAATTGTTATAATAGGGTTGAGTTGGTGTTCATTATATTTAGTTGATATTAAAATAATTAAACAATGGAAAATGCTAATAAATGTCTTAAGGGTATTGTTTAAAGAATCTAAAAAAGTAAGTTTTTCCTTGGAAAATTGTGTAATCAATTCATGTGGAAGAGACATACTTAATTTTTCAATAAATAATTACCATATTTTCATTCCTTAATTTTTTTTTTTTTTTAAAGCAAGATTGGCATGCAGAGGCATCACAATAAAGAAAGGCATCACAACTAGGTTGACACCCCAGACTTCACCAATCATATGTAGCACACCAATAAATTATTCCAAAATAAAAGAGAAAAACAAATAAACATGAGGGGGACTAGGCCAAAACCCATGAAAAAAGAGGACAAATAACTTTTCTAAATCTATAATTAGGGAGGCCATATCTATCATGATAAAAGCCCACATTAATAAATTTGGAACTAAATCTCACCAAGTAAAACAAAGAGATACAATCCCAAAATTGGCTAGCCATCAGCACAAGAGTTCCCCTCTCTCTAAATATGAGAAACCATGAACCTCATATCTTGAATAATGCTAAGACAATGCAACCATCTAGCTCTGAGCTTCCAAGGAACCACCTCACTAGAAGAAAAGGCTTTGACTACTAAGACAAAATCACATTCCAACCAAACAGAATTCCAACCTCTGTCAAAAGTAATTTCAACACCCTTGGGACACTCGTTAGCAAGACCCTTAAACAATTGAATATGAGTGCTAAAATAATTAACTATGCACTAAAATAATATGTAATTTCAAGAAAGAAATACTAAACACAATTAATAACCAAGTTTGTTTCACGCCAGAGCGTGGGCACGCTCAAGAGTGGAGGTCCTGCACGCTCAAGCGTGCTGAGTCAACAAGTGAAAAAAATAATTTAAAAAATAAATGTTTTTACCTTCACCTTCTTTGACCAACACAGACTAGTGAGCTAAGATAGAAGTTCAGAGAGAGTTGGAGAGTTTTGAAGACTTGGTTATTTTGATCTGGCTAGCAAATCGCGAGAGCATCAATTTGGTTCATTATCTTTATTTTAGTTTCAATTTGGTCATTCTTTTATTTTTTGTTCTATTTTGGTCCTTTATCTTTATTTTAAGTTTCAATGTGGTCCTTTCCGTTTAAAATGTGGTACAAAGATGACCAAATTGATATCACTTTTATAAAATAAGGGACCATTTTGGAAAAAAATAAAATAAAAGAGGGACCATTACAGCGGGAAAAAAAGAGAGAAACCATTTTAAAAACAAAAATAAAAGAAAGATAAAATTAAAATTTAAACTAAAATAAAATAAAATAAGGACCAAAATTTAGCAATATTGTTAACTCCTCCGCTGTTTGTGCTGAACCACCACACACTTGATCTAAATTTTTATTCTCGCGGGATTCTCAATTAATTCCCGCTGCATTCACAAAATAACCAGTTAACAATTTCTGAAATACAATTTCTGAACCCTAACCTCGTCCTTCTCAAATAACGATTAGAAGTCATCGTTCTCTCCAACAACAACCCTAGGTCGTCGTCGCCTCATAGCTTCTCGCCGCATTCATCTCTTCAATCTAGGTTGTTAGCTATTTAGGTTCAAGTTTGATCTCAAATTCTCAATGAAACTGACAGAGTGATTTCAATAAACTATCAGTATTCACCCTTCACACTCTGAGATTCTCTTTCTCCCCAATGTTCATGAGGTTTGTGTTTCTCACTCTCTACCTTTTAATTTTTGTTATTTGACAATTCTATATAGATTGTGAGTTTGCGTCTAAGTGACAGGGTTTATGATCCACGATTCTCTAGTTCACACTTTCCCTTTGCTTTATTGGTATTGTTTGTTACTAATTTCTAGATGATATCACTTGTTTCATTATTGCTATTCTGTTTTCCAATTTACAGACTCAAACGAGAATTTTGCTGCCATGTCCAGGCTGTTTGGCTGCACACAAATGGTAGCATTCATTTTAAGAACTCATCTTGGTTTTTAAATTAGTGTTTATGAAGTAGGACATTGTTTTCGTTTCCTTTTGCATTTTGTTTCTAAGGGATGTAGAATACTAGTTCAACATATTTTATAATCCTAAATAAAGATCATATTGTGGATTAAATATTGCTTGACATACCAAAAAGAATTACTCCTTTAGCCACAATAAGTAAGCTCAATGAATTGGTGAAGTTCTGTCCTTGCCCATAGGTGACAGATTTATCATTTACAATTAGAGGAGATGAGATGACCTCACGCAACATGGCTATTAATAGCTCCTTGGTGTGATTTACATTTGGTCCCTTTCAAGCTTCCTCACGAGATTTAGACCTTATGCTTCCACATCTATAAACTGTTGAATCTAATTAGAGATTTGGACACTAATCCTCTGACTTATTTAGAGTAAAATGGTGGTTGCAATTTTTTTTAAATGAGAGTGACTATTTACAATGCACATAGTGTCTTGGAGCATTAGTTTCATTGTGTTTTCAATGATTATGACCAGGATTTTATTACTGTGCATGTTTCTTTTTGTTGAGATGTGTGATTGGCGCATCTTATATATTTGAAGATCTTATGCTTTTGCTTGAGTCTAAATAAAAAAGACTTCCAAGTCCTGAACTTTTGCTTATTCTGAGTTGGCCAAAGCTTTTATTTAATTATATATTAATGTTACTTCATTGGCTTGTGAAATAAATATCTTCTATATGTTTTGTTATATATTAATGTTATTGGACTTTTTAAGATGACTCTGATGTATTAAATCATGTGTGGTGATAAAGAGATTTTGTAACATGTCCGATGAACTTATAATGTTATCTCCATTTAGCATTTCAGAAATTGTGTCAAAGTTGACATCAGAACCATCTTGGGATCATGTCAGGATGACCATAACTGATTTGTGGAACTAGAGAGTTGGGAGAAACTATAATGTGCTGTCTTGTTTATGCACTAACAATTTGATATATGACCTAAATTCCAAACTGGGGAAAATATATAGTACTCTTACCCACAAAATTGTTCCTTTACATGTTGTCTGGTGTTTTCATATTTGTTGAGGCGTGTCTGATTTTGTTAAAAGTTTTTGTTGCACTTTGTAATTTTTCAAAATTAATTTATTGTCTATTTTGCTGGAATATAATATAAGCTCTGCCTTAGGATCTTCTCTATGGTTTATTCTCGCCATCTTGAATTTTCTGCAGCTCAAGTAAGTAATTGCTAATTATAAATAGTTTGCACTTATTATTCTTGACAATGTAAATGACTCCTTAAGGCTAGTTGTTTGTACCTTTACAATACTTTTTCATTACTAATCCTTCTTTATTTGATAGTCATACTATGCTGACTAGTCTTGGTGAATTTGAATAACAGGACTCTGATTTTATTACCTTAAAAACAAGGTCTTGTTTTACTATATAATAAATCTCTTAGAAACCAATCAAAGTACTTAGTTAGACAGCTGTCTCTCCCTAACTCTTCTGCTTCTTTATAATTGGTTATGATACGTCAAATGGCTGTCTTTTTGGTAAGATTATCATTCAATGGATATTCTAGCACATCAAGTGCTCCTAATGACAACGTAAGCTTCTTTTTTATTTGATTTTTTTTCTCTTCTTAATGTGTTATTATGTCTTGTCATTGCTATGTTACATTTCTTACATTGCTATGTTACATTTATTAGCACTAGTTGTTTTATTTCTTTTGTTTGATTGCAGGATCAAAATCCATGAGGATGTGTTTCTTGAGCATCATTTCAGATATGTAGTTTGGTACTTAGGCATGGTTCATTTTAATTTAAGAATTTTAAAATGTTTGTAATCTTGTATTGAATTGATTAATAGGTATTTTTAATTTGCCACTTTGTTGGAATTTACTTGTTGCAGGTGTGTGAAGGCTTTGGTGGCTAAGAGTTGTGCTAACAGTGATGCAAATGGGATACTTGCTATTATTGGATGTTTTTCTGGTTGAAGTTGGGGGCTGGTCTATTTTGCTTGTCTGTCATAGTTTAACAGGTGTTTGAGGTGTGAGAGTAGTGGATATTGGTGTTGCTAGTTTTTCAAGTTGCAAGTGGAGGTTCTTTTGCTATTTTGCAGAATTTTCTTCTAACAGTTAGTAGTTAAGAAGACTTTTTAGTCACTTTAGTAGTAGCAAGATTTGTTATGGTTAATTTGTATGTATCGTTGTGTACTTGACTTTATCCCTTGTACTTGGGTTTGAGTACCCCTAGTACTCATTTTAGTAATATTCGTTTTGCTTATAAAAAAAAAGTATCACTATAGTAATTTAAAGTGACAACAATCCATGTTATTAATAGTAATCTATTTTTTGTACAAGAAAAAAAATTAGCAATATATTTTAGTGATGACTAAGGCAATGATGACAATTTCCAATTTTTTTAGTGACAAATGTTAATATTTCACTAAAAACATAGTGTTAAAATAGGTGGCAATTTATTTGTCACTGTAAATTTTAATATCATCACTATTGTGATGTATATTGGTGACGATTCATTCTTGTCATTGTTATTTATAAGTATTAGTGACATTTTTTCCGTCATAGTAAATGTTTGCCTTTAGTGACGATTGAAAAAAACGTCACTAGTAAAATAGTGACTTGAGTTATAGTGACGAAAGTTGACCAATGAAAATATCGTCACAAAACCATCCTAGTGACGATTTTTAGATCTTTTAATGACGATTTTTGTCATCACAAAAATTGCATTTTCTTGTAGTGATTATGCATCATTTAACAGCAACATAATGAGAACACAATGAGAATAAACGTCAATGGACAATAAGATCTGTAATTTTATTCAAACACAATATCTCCATTAGCTTCATTGAACATAAAACATGAATACTTTAAAACTCCCTATCTCAATTGTCTTCAAAATTTTATGAAATTGTCTCTGCAACTGGAATTATTCATATCAACTCCCTGTAACATGAATATTTTAAATAAATACTTTAAAATGCATAAATATATACAAAATCAAAAAATTATTTTACGAAGTATAAAATAAAAAATTACAAACATACCAAAATGAAAACATGAGCATAAAAACAGTTACAAACTTAGGCGAGCATCTTCGTCTGTGGTGGCTTTCAAATGTTAGCAAACCAAATATGAAAAATAGAGAGCAATTGAAACAAAGAGAATCCTAACTTTCAAATAGGTGAGAGACTTACCTTTGGTTGTGATGACCGTGAGCGATGGTGGGTTTGAGTCATTGAGAATTTGAAGAGCCGAGTGAGTTTGAGTCTTTGAGAGTTTGAGAGAGATTTAGAGATTTTGAACCATAGCTCGCATGAGAGTGAAAGAGTGAGAGAGAGCTTCGATTTTGATTTTAAAAATTGAGAAATAATAGTTTATACCCAAAGAAGCGCTATAAAAGGTAGAACTGTAAATAACATTTCGTCCAACTACGCATTGTTAAAGGTGCGGTGTTTAATAACATTTCCTCGATGAAACACTGTCAAATGGAAACGTTTAACGACATTTCCTCGATCGGTGAAGTGTTGCTAAAAATATTTCTCTCTCTCTCTGAGAGGGCATGACTGCACATCTTCGTCTTCTCCACTAACATTGTAATTAATAACTCCATTAGTCGCGACTCTTCAGATAATTACGCATATGCAACCATTATAAATACATGTAGATGTGCTTAGAGATTATGTCATTAAAAAAACTATATATCATAAACAAAGATGACACATTTTAAAGAACTTCCTCATGAAGTGATTTTTCACATAATTTCTATGGTTTCCTGTGGGGGAAACTTTAGGGACATCATGGTCATTGGCCTTGTGATGCGCATGGCTCAGAGATATGCTGAGAAATCCACAAGTGTTGCAGTTGATTAGTTTTACTAATGCTCCCTTTTTAACATGGGACCAGTACAATTTTCAATGTTTTTATGATGCATGTGTAAGGAGTGGGAATCATGAGGCACAATTTATAAAAGGGATGGAAAAATAGTTTGTGGCTGAGATTTTGATGGTTATGGCCTGCTGGATATGGCTTCTTCCTGCGACCACTTAGTGTAACAGCCTGTTTTTAATTACGCTTTGTTAACAGTAAAAATATATTTAATTATATTTTTTATCTGAGACCAAGAAAATGATTTTTGATTAAAAAAAATCATATTCATACTCTATCTTATGGTAGAAGATCACAGTGAAATTTTGGGTTTAAAACTCAGACGGAAACCGGTCTGTGTTTTTAACTAACAGTATAAGTTTATACCGGTAGAAAACCCTAATTTGACCCGAAACTAAAAATTTGTAGATTTTTTATATTATGTCCGTGAGGAATCCTACTCTCCAAACTTCTGATCAGAAATAAAATATTATGTTTATTCGGACGAATTTTAGTAAAAGTTCGGACGGAAAACAGTCAGTGTTTTCACTGATAATAAGATTTTAATGATCAGAAAACCTAACTTTGACTCGTGAACGAAATGGTTTATGATTAAGTCATACTTCCAACGAGTTTGGTTGGTTTGAAAATTTTCAATCGAAAACGAAATATTTTGTTTTTATACGGGCGTAAAACCCTAATCGAGGAACCGACGGAATCAGAGACGGAACCATCGAGATAGAACCAAACACCGGAGGAGCTGAGCTATGGGATGACTCACCAAGAAATTATGAAGCAATTTATGAAGTTGACACAGGCAAACACAAGAAGGGGGGGTTGAATTGTGTTTGTTAATATTTTTCGAAAACAGCTTTTTCAAAAAGATTTTCTCACACAAAAATAAGGAGGCAGAAAAGAGCACACAGAAAAGAAGTCTTTTGAAGGATTAACAAATTCAAGTTCAAATCCCCACAGTTAGTATAAACACGTAAAATCAAAGAGATAAGGGATTAGAAGATTTACACAAGATGTTTTATCCTGGTTCACTCTCTTCCAACCAAGAGCTACGTCCAGTCCCTTCTACTTGAAGGATTTTTCCACTATTTTCAAATAGATTACACCAAGTATTCAACACCTCTCCAGGCTCACAAGTATTTCTTTCTTACCAAGCCTCTTCAGGCTCTACCTCTAATAAAGAGTTTTGATTTCTTTGATCTTCTAACTCACTATGTGTCAGAATGTGAAAGTTTAAGATCAGATAAATATTATAGCAAGAATTCAAACTATAATATTACAAACTTTTGCTTTTTGAATGAATAAAAGAGTATTTGCTTCGCAAGAGATTTCTTGAGATTTCTTTGTATGCGCAAAAGTTCTTTCTTCAAAAGCTTTAGTCTTCTATTTATAGGGTCCTTGATCTTCTCTTCAGAATCTTCAACGGTTGTATTTGAAATTCCCGTTTAGTAATAGAGTCAACCAAGTAAATATCCGTTGAGACTCAGCTGGCTCGAGGCCTTTGTACTGTGAGACAAATTCTTGTATGTAAAAGCACACCTCTGAGCAAAAGCAGCTTGAAAAACAGTTTTGCCTCCTTTGTACAAGTTCCAACTATATCAGCGTAAAAGGTGACAGGGTACACAACGTTTTGCATTGTACTATTCTGTTTTTTGCAAGTCCTTATTTGTACTATGTCTCTCTCAAAGAAACAAGGCAATAAGATAGAGAAAGAGAAGAACCATTATAAATAAAATGAATATCAATCATAAGAAATAAATTCGCTTTGGTTCAGATTGGTATAACTGCTTAAAAAAATCTTCGTCCAACAAACGAGAGTAAAGGCAAGATAAGCAATAAGAGTTTTAAGGCTCCGTCCACTGACGTGGCAACCAAAACTTTGTCTACATAAAACATCGGTCTTGCCAGTACTTGCGATATCTAAAGTCTCCGTCCAGTGACGTGGCAAAAGCAGACTAAGGTTATTATTTGAGAGAAGCTCACGTCTACACCAGGAGAAATTCTTCATCTACTAAAAACATTCAAGCGCTCGTCTACTGAAAACATTTAAGCGCTCGTCTACTGACGTGGCACTTGAGTTTAAAAGGGAGATCCTTGATAGAATGGACACGACCACTCTTTCAGCAAGATATTCAATATAAAATATATGGACGCGGATTTGCAAGGAGAATAGACTTAACATTTTAGCTTATAAGAACAGAGATTCTTTAAGACTAAAGGCACTTGTTAGATTTAAAGCATTAACACTTTGCTACACAAATTTAATTCTCATTTGTTAACATCAAAACCTAGAGATTATTTAATCCAAATTATTTTGGTTCCAACAATCTCCCCCTTTTTGATGATGACAAAAAAAAAAACTAATTAAATTTATTTTGCAAAGTTTAAGAGAGCTTACAGGGCTCCCCCTAAGACAGGGCAGTCATCAGATAAAAGCAGTTAAGGCATAGCAAGCTAAGTCTCATATGCAATAAAATTGATTAATAGATCAAGATAGCAGCCTATTAAACATTTAGAATTCAAAGCAGTATCGAAGCAAGGTCATAAAAAAATGTTAAGGCATAGTATCAGCAAATATTTATGCATATGCAGACAACTATGTACTTTTAAAAATCTCTGTATAATAAGATTTAACTGTATAATAAAATTTAATCTTTCCTTTCTCCCCCTATTTTGTCATCAGACAAAAAGGTAAAAGGGAGTGGACCATCATTGTCAGCAAACAAAAAAGAATAAAAGACACAGAGAAGAAAAAGTTTTTAGTTGGAAGGAGGTGGTGGAGGAGGTGGTTGGTTAGGCTGTGGATTTTGATTCCTCTGAAACTCCAAGATCAGAGCCAGCATTTGATTCATCACTGCATTTGTAGGGGCCAGAGAGTCTTGAACTTGCTTCTGCACCCTTTCTTTAAGCTGTTGAGCCATCTGCTCAGTCTTTTCCTCAACTATCTTGCCAACCTTATCATCAACAATTTTTCCAATGATGTCTTCAAGATTGGGTGGCAAGGTAATTTGTCTTGAGCTCTCAGCAGTGTCAGAGACAGTGTCTTGAGCCTGGGCTGCTGTTCTGACCATAGCAAGAGCTAATGGTTGAGAAGAAGTCTTAGCAGACTCAGCTCCTTGCTTAGAGGCACCATCCTCAGCAGACTGCTTAGCCTGTGCAGATGGAGGTTCAACTGAAGTAGGCTGAGAAGACTGTTGCTCATCAAGTTCAGGGCCTTCTACAATCAACTCTTGGGCTAACTGATCAGAGGAAGATGTTGCTGGAGGTGCAGTGGCAACTATAACAGGTTTCTGAGGTAAATCCTTTGCCCAGTGGATAGGAATAATTTCCTCCACATCCTTGCTGGTAATAGGAAGTCCCCAGAGATCTTTGTAGATCATGTGCCTTACTCTGGATAGACCACATTTTCCTCTGTACTTAGGAATTTCTTTCTTCTCTTCTTGAGTCAAACCAGAAGAAGAAGCTTCCCTGGTGCAGTGGATGATGTGAGACAACCAGAAGTCTGCAGCCTTCATCTCTCCAATTTTCTGCACATCCTCCATATATAGATAGAAGTCAAGCTCGGAGGGATCAAAGAGTTCCTGAGACAAGTCCAGCATGGCAGAGTGAGCTTCAGGCATGACTCCTTTATTTCTTTTGCACCTCATGTCTTTGTCCTTGTTGAGGTCTATCATGCCAAGCCTTGGACAGATGGGGTAGGGAGCAATGCCTACTCGAGTTTCCTTATGGTGTCTCAGCCATGTGATAGGAACCCAACGTGCAGCTCTCTCAATCTGGAAGTAGCTGAACTCCCACTTCAGAATGTTGTAGATCAGTTGATCTGCGAAGGGGTCTGAAGCACTTCCATAGATGCTGGGATGCTCAAATTTCATCCATTTTGTGTTTGCATCCAGAATAATTGGAATGTGCCCAGATGATCGAGCTCTCTTCTCAGGTAAGGAAGGCAGATGGTTCCTTTTAGGATCAGTTTCCCATACGGGAATGATGTGCCGTGCTACCCCTTCAGTGTGAGGAATCAATGGTGGGGTTTTTTGTAGGTTGGGGTAAATTTTCCTTTTGGGAAAGCGGTTGAGGGGTAGATGGGTTAGGAGAGGGCCATGTTGGTTGTGCATCTCGGAGGGAAAGGGACCTTTAGGAGGCTGAGAGTTTGGGTATTTTGTGGTCCAGGGATACTCCTCATAGGGTTCAAAGTCATAATCTGGATGGGGGTACCACCATGTTAAAGGAGTTTCAAAGTCAATTTCAGGGTCAGGTTGGTGAGTATGGAACAGAATTTTCCAATTCCTCTTAACCTGAGCCCAGTTCTCAGACCTATTGACAAAAATAGTGGATGGGGAAATAATTGGTGGAAAGAGTTTTGTTAGTTGTTTAGGGAAGGGGGCACCTCTGCAGATTCCATCATCCTCTTGATGAAACCAAGGATCTGAATCAGGAATTATGGGTGGAAAGAGGGTTTTGAGTGGTGTAGGTTGAGGTGTAGTTGGGCTATTTTGTGGTGAAGATGGATTTGAGGTTTGGTCAGGTTGTTCTCTTTGTGGTGAGGGTTGGGGTGTGGGTAAAGAGGGTCTATATACATTATCAAAAAATCCTACACTAGGAGTAGGGGCATCATCACTCACAGTATTAGTAGGGACATCAGAAGAGGTGTTTACCTCAGAGGCTGCAAAAGTTCTTGCTTTCCTTGCAGGTTGCCTCCTCTTGGTAGGCACAGCAGCATCAGCAGCAGTATCAACAACAGCAGCTGCTTTCCTCTTTAAAACTGTTCCCAGTGGAACATTATCATCTTCATCATCATCTTGAGGCAGAACCAGCTTTCTAGCTCTCTTGGGAGCAGGTCGAGGAACATGTTGAGGGGCTTCATTCCCAGGCTCATTGATAACAATGCCTCTGGTAGGCCTTCTAGGAGCAGGCTTCCTGACAGCCACAGTTTTCCTTTTAGTTCCTCTCTTCAGACCAAGAATAGCTGCATTGTTGGCCTCAACTGCTTCTTCCTTTATCTTCATTTTCTCCTCTTGTTTCGACATTTCAACAAGCTTGTATGTGTCAAGGTGCATGCTACTTAGGTTGCTTTTTCCAAAAATGGCAGCTTGCATCCCCTTCGAACGAAAGATCTTGTCTTGTTCTTCTTGAGGCTTTGCATCTAAGTAGTCATACAAGCCTTGCTGCTTGAAAACTTTTGATAGAAGATGAGAGAAGGTGATGTGGGAGGCGGTTTCTCTGTTTGCAATGGCATCCTTGAAGCGATGAAACAGGATCCATGGAAGGTTTATTTTAGTCTCAAAGACCAAGTTGCAGAGACAGAACTTGTGAAGGGCAGAAAGGTTGTCCTTAGACCCTGCCTTGTGAAGCACTGTCTTGTTCAGAATATGATGAAGAATCCTGATGTGATCCTTCATTTCAGATGACTTCCATGAGTGAGTTCTCACTGTGTCTTCTCGCATCAGTGTAACCGCGATGGTTTCTATACCACCAAGATCTTCTTCCCAGTTTTCTGTCATGATTAAACCCTCTTGGGCACAAACGATTGCATCAGAAATGGTCTTCTCAGAGACAGTTATCTTCTTGCCTTGAACAAATCCTACTACCTCAGTTTTAGTAATCGTTGGTTTCCTCCAGAAATCCCTTATTAAGTCTGGATAAATCGAGACCTTTTCCAAAAACAGACCATCCCAACCAGCGGCGTTGATGAACTTGCTTACATCCAAGTTATACTCACACAGAACTTCAAAGTTGAAATGATGTTCAGCAGCGATATTAATGATGTCAGTAACATAAGCAGGCTCGGGAGTTGAGGTTGAAGCCATTGTTGAGTTCTTGAGTAAAGGTTTAGGTTTGAAGGAGAGTTTGAAAACTTTCAGAGAGAAGTTATCAAAGATGAAGAGTAGCGAAAAGTTTTTCAGAGGGAAAGGAGTTACCTTTAAAGGGTTTCCGAATACCAACAGTTTTCAAGGGAAATTCAAAAAAGATTGATTAGACAAGACTTTAGTGAAAAAACGGCGTTGGTATATTGGGACCGTAAAAAGGTTACGATGGGATTGATGGAAGTAGCTGACTCAGCAAGGAAATGATTAAAATCAAATGTTTTAAGATAACTGAGTTCAGATAAATAAAGATGCAAATATTTTAAAAACAAATGTATGTAAGGTTGGGTCCACAAAAGATTGAGGGTGGACGCAAAAAAAAATATGTAGTGGACGCGGCACACCAACAGTAGTGGACGCGTAGACTACACGCGCTCTGGACGCCAAAAACCAGTGGACGCGCAGAAAAAAACATGCAATCAATACATATACCATATTAAACCACATACAACATGTTAAGATGTTTTCTGATAAAAATAAATCTGTCCTCAGCAAGAGGTTTAGTAAAGATATCTGCCCATTGATGGTCAGTATCTACAAATTGAACATCAAAAACACCCTTTTGCACATAGTCTCTGATAAAATGATGTTTGATTTCTATATGCTTAGCCCTAGAATGAAGAATTGGATTCTTAGACAGATTAATTGCAGCAGTATTATCACACATTAGTGGAATACTACTTACAAACACATTGTAGTCCTCCAATTGGTGTTTGATCCAGAGAAGTTGTGAGCAGCAGTTTGCAGCTGATATATATTCTGCTTCAGCAGTCGATAGAGCAATGGTACTCTGCCTTTTGCTTGACCACGATACTAGATTAGCTCCAATGAAATGACATCCCCCACCGGTGCTTTTTCTTTCAATTCTATCTCCAGCATAGTCAGCATCACAAAAGCCAACTAATCTGTAATCTCCATCTTTCTTAAAGCACAGACCAAGATTAGTAGTACCTTTTAAATATCTAAAGATTCTTTTAACTGCTGATAAGTGAGATTCTCTAGGATCAGATTGAAAACGAGCACACAAGCAAACACTGAACATTATATCAGGCCTAGAAGCAGTTAGATATAAGAGAGATCCAATCATACCTCTGTATACCTTCTGATCTACCTTTTTCTCTTTATCATCTTTGTTCAGTGTGGACGTGGGATGCATAGGTGTGTTCATAGGTTTGCAATCATCCATCTTAAACTTTTTGAGAAGTTCCTTTGAGTACTTAGTTTGATGGATGAACACCCCGTCCATAGATTGTTTGACTTGAAGTCCAAGGAAGAATTTGAGTTCTCCCATCATGCTCATTTCAAACTCCTTCTGCATTAGCTTTGAGAATTCTTTGCACAAAGATTCATTAGTAGCACCAAATATAATATCATCTACATAGATCTGTACTACTATGAAGTTGGATTTAATTGATTTTCTAAACAATGTTGTATCAACCTTTCCTCTAACAAAACCATTATCCATTAGAAAAGAACTTAGCCTATCATACCAAGCTCTTGGGGCTTGTTTTAGGCCGTATAAAGCTTTCTTAAGCTTGTATACATGTTCAGGTTGGGTTTCACTCTCAAAACCCGGAGGTTGCATAACATAAACTTCTTCATTGATAAAACCATTTAAAAAAGCACTTTTTACATCCATTTGAAAAAGCATAATATTATGATGTGCAGCAAATGAGAGTAAAATTCTGATTGCTTCCAATCTTGCAACAGGTGCAAAGGTTTCAGTATAGTCTATACCTTCTTCTTGAGAATAACCTTGTGCAACCAATCTTGCTTTATTTCTTATAACCTTACCATTTTCGTCAAGCTTGTTTCTGTAAACCCATTTTGTTCCTATAACAGATTTATTCTTAGGTAGGGTTACCAGAGTCCAAACTTCATTCCTCTCAAACTGATTTAGCTCTTCTTGCATTGCTAAAATCCAACCATTGTCCAGTAGAGCCTCGTCTACAGTCTTTGGTTCCAATTCAGAGACTAATGCAGAGTCTTCTTGCTCTCTGAAGGTTGATCTGGTTCTTAGCTTATCGCTTGGATTTCCTATGATTTGATCCGGTGGATGATAATTCTTGAAATGCCAAGTTCTCTGAGCATTGTCTTGTTGAGAGGTGGATGCTTCTGGTTGATGAGAAGGGTCTTCAACTGGATCATCAGTTTTAACTTCTTTTGTTTCTCCTTAGATGTCTAAGTTAAGATCTGCAAAACTTTCATCTAGCTCTGATAGTTTCTTATCAGGCTGTTTGTCATCAAATCTAACATGTATAGATTCTTCTACTATTAAAGTTCTTGAGTTGTACACTCTAAATCCTTTTGAGGTTTCAGAAAATCCTAGTAGAATTCCATTGTCTACCTTAGCATCAAACTTACCAAGTTGATCTTTTGTATTTAAAATAAAACATTTACATCCAAAAGGATGAAAGTAAGATATGTTGGGTTTTCTGCCTTTCCACAATTCATAGGGAGTCTTACTCAGAATAGATCTAATGTATATTCTGTTCTGAATGTAGCAGGCAGTGTTCACAGCTTCAGCCCAGAAGTGCTTAGGGACAGAATTTTCATTGAGCATAGTCCTAGCCATCTCTTGAAGAGATCTGTTCTTTCTCTCTACCACACCATTTTGCTGTGGTGTTCTTGGTATTGAGAAGTTGTGTTGAATTCCATTTTCTTCACAAAACTCATTGAATAGCTCATTGACAAATTCTCCCCCATGGTCACTTCTAATTGAAGCTATACACATGCCTTTTTCATTCTGTACACGTTTGCAGAATACAGAGAAGACCTTGAAGGACTCATCTTTGTGAGTAAGGAACATAACCCATGTCCATCTAGTATAGTCATCTACAATGACTAGACCATATTTCTTACCACTGATAGAAGCAGTCCTTGTTGGACCAAAAAGATCAAGGTGTAGCAGTTCTAGTGGTCTCTTGGTACTTACAATATTCTTAGATTCAAAAGAACCTTTGACTTGTTTTCCCTTCTGACATGCATCGCAGAGAGCATCAGATTTGTATTTAAGGTTTGGTAATCCTCTCACGAGGTTATGCTTATTTAGCTTTGAGATTAATCTCAAGCTTGCATGACCTAGCCTTTTATGCCAAATCCAACGTTCATCTTCAATGGACACTAAACATGAGACACTTTGATTTGAGAGGTCCTCCAAGTCAATTTTGTATAAATTGTTTTGCCTCTTAGCAGTGAATAAAATTGATCCATCATTTTTCTTGACATAACACATGTTCTTATTAAAAGAAACATCATATCCACTGTCACATAATTGACTTATGCTCAGTAGATTATGTTTTAAACCATTCACCAAAAGAACATTATCAATGGAGGGAAAATGATGTTTACCGATTTTACCTATACCAGTGATCTTTCCTTTCTGATTTCCTCCAAATGTCACCCAGCCACCATCCTTATGTTTAAGGTCTTGGAACATATACTTTTCTCCCGTCATGTGACGTGAGCATCCACTGTCCAAGTACCAGGATGTTTGTTTCTTTCCTGTTGTTAAGCAGATCTGCAACAGGTATTATCTTGTTCTTAGGTACCCAAACTGACTTGGGTCCTTTCATGTTAGTTTTCTTTGGACGAGAATATTTAGTATGCCTATTATGTATGCATCTAGATGTAGAGTGCCCACTTTTTCCACACACTTTACAAAAGGTGTTGGACGGGCCAGATTTGGTTTTTGCATACCTAGCTGGAGCTTTTGAAGCTCTTTGCTGCATAGGTGGTTTTGACTTAATGTAAGATGCCTCATGCTTCTTATTGTCATAACCAAGGCCAGATTTATCAAAGGGTGACCTAGAATACCTTAGGATAAAACTAAGCTTATCTGAGCCTCCTACCAGTTTTGACAGAGAGTCTGTCAAGTATTTTACATCTTGTTTTAGTTTTGCAACTTCACAAGAATTGTCAGGCTCACATTCAGATTTGTCAGTTAGACTGACATTCTCTGATTTCAGCTTATCATTTTCTTGAAACAAACTTTGTTTTTCCATGCAGACTCTATCATATTCTTTGGTTAATTTTGCAAACTTCTTTTTAAGACTTTTGTATTCATGAGACAATATGGATGAGTCATGCAGTAATTCATCAAAGGCATTTTTGAGAGTTGAAGGTTCAGAATCTGTTACCTCATCATCATCAGTGTACTCATTCTCTGATGATGTGTCTGCCATGAGGCAAATGTTTGCCTCTTCCTCTGCTTCCTCTTCCTCATCTGATGAGGATAAGTCCAAGTCCTCCCATGTAGCCATTAAACCCTTCTTTTTCTTAAAGAACTTATTCTTCTCTTTTAGGTCAGGGCAGTCGGCTTTGAAGTGTCCTGGCTTTTTGCACTCAAAGCACAAAGATGGACCTTTTTCTTTGGAGTCTGATTACTCCTTAGAAAATTTCTTGTTGAATGGCTTTCTCTTGAAATTATTTTTTCTTCTCCACATATGTTGTATCTTTCTGGAGATGAAGGATAGTTCATCTTCATCTGATCCTTCATCACTGTCTGAAGGTTCAGCATCATCTGAAGACTCAGCAGCTTTGAGAACTTTTGAAGAACTTGCTTTCTTTGCCTTTAAAGCAATGGACTTTCCCTTTCTGGAATTGTCTTCCTCATTTAGTTCAAGTTCATGAACTTTTAATGATCCTAGAAGTTCTTCCAGAGAGAGAGTATTCAGATTCTTAGCTTCTTGAATAGCAGTGACCTTCGGTCTCCACTGCTTGGAGAGACTTCTCAGAATCTTTTTGATATCCTATTCTCATATACTTTTCCCAGAGATCTGAGACTGTTTGTTATTGTTTGAAATCTTCCAAACATCTGATCTATAGACTCATGATCAGTCATCTTGAAGAGCTCATACTGGTGAACCAGCATGCTTATCTTTGACTCCTTCACTTGTGATGAGCCTTCATGAGGGAGAGCCAGTGTATCCCAGATTTCTTTTGCTGTGTTGCAGCTGTGAACTTTATCATGTTTTGATTTGGTAATAGCACACATCAAGTAATGTTTGGCTTTGAGATTTAGTTGATGTTTGGCTTTCTGATCAACACTCCAATCTGCTCTAGCCAGTACTGCTTGATTTTCACCTCTTGGCTCAGTGTAGCCATTCTCTATCAGTTCCCAGATGTCTAGGTTCTGTGCATCTAGGAAGGCCATCATTCTCTTCTTCCAATAGTCATAATCAGTTCCATCAAAGAGTGGAGGTCTGTTGATGGCTTGTCCTTCTGCATCCATGGTGATAGGATCGTACTTCCTCAGCACTTGTTAGATGCTCAACCCTTTCGAGGCTGAGCTCTGATACCAACTGAAGTTGACACAGGCAAACACAAGAAGGGGGGGGGGGGTTGAATTGTGTTTGTTAATATTTTTCGAAAACAGCCTTTTCAAAAAGATTTTCTCACACAAAAATAAGGAGGCAGAAAAGAGCACATAGAAAAGAAGTCTTTTGAAGGATTAACAAATTCAAGTTCAAATCCCCACAGTTAGTATAAACACGTAAAATCAAAGAGATAAGGGATTAGAAGATTTACACAAGATGTTTTATCCTGGTTCACTCTCTTCCAACCAAAAGCTACGTCCAGTCCCTTCTACTTGAAGGATTTTTCCACTATTTTCAAATAGATTACACCAAGTATTCAACACCTCTCCAGGCTCACAAGTATTTCTTTCTTACCAAGCCTCTTCAGGCTCTACCTCTAATAAAGAGTTTTGATTTCTTTGATCTTCTAACTCACTATGTGTGAGAATGTGAAAGTTTAAGATCAGATAAATATTATAGCAAGAATTCAAACTATAATATTACAAACTTTTGCTTTTTGAATGAATAAAAGAGTATTTGCTTCGCAAGAGATTTCTTGAGATTTCTTTGTATGCGCAAAAGTTCTTTCTTCAAAAGCTTTAGTCTTCTATTTATAGGGTCCTTGATCTTCTCTTCAGAATCTTCAACGGTTGAATTTGAAATTCCCGTTTAGTAATAGAGTCAACCAAGTAAATATCCGTTGAGACTCAGCTGGCTCGAGGCCTTTGTACTGTGAGACAAATTCTTGTATGTAAAAGCACACCTCTGAGTAAAAGCAGCTTGAAAAACAGTTTTGCCTCCTTTGTACAAGTTCCAACTATATCAGCGTAAAAGGTGACAGGGTACACAACGTTTTGCATTGTACTATTCTGTTTTTTGCAAGTCCTTATTTGTACTATGTCTCTCTCAAAGAAACAAGGCAATAAGATAGAGAAAGAGAAGAACCATTATAAATAAAATGAATATCAATCATAAGAAATAAATTCGCTTTGGTTCAGATTGGTATAACTGCTTAAAAAAATCTTCGTCCAACAAACGAGAGTAAAGGCAAGATAAGCAATAAGAGTTTTAAGGCTCCGTCCACTGACGTGGCAACCAAAACTTTGTCTACATAAAACATCTGTCTTGCCAGTACTTGCGATATCTAAAGTCTCCATCCAGTGACGTGGCAAAAGCAGACTAAGGTTATTATTTGAGAGAAGCTCATGTCTACACCAGGAGAAATTCTTCGTCTACTAAAAACATTCAAGCGCTCGTCTACTGAAAACATTTAAGCGCTCGTCTACTGACGTGGCACTTGAGTTTAAAAGGGAGATCCTTGATAGAATGGACTCGACCACTCTTTCAGCAAGATATTCAATATAAAACATATGGACGCGGATTTGCAAGGAGAATAGACTTAACATTTTAGCTTATAAGAACAGAGATTCTTTAAGACTAAAGGCACTTGTTAGATTTAAAGCATTAACACTTTGCTACACAAATTTAATTCTCATTTGTTAACATCAAAACCTAGAGATTATTTAATCCAAATTATTTTGGTTCCAACAATTTATGCTAGGAATTATGAGTTTTTAGGTGAAGTGACCAAAATGCCCTTAAGCTTAACCTAACCTATCCTAGTTAGTTTTTAACCATGGTTAAGGCAAGACAAAGCCAAATTGGCTTCTTCCTCCTCATTTGTGGCCCAAAATCAGCCACACCTCCCTTCATTCTCCACCACATATGTTAACCTAATCATGGTTACAAATTAACTCTGGTTAGGTTATTATAACCATAGTTAAGTTATTATATTATTTTCTAAACTTAACATATGTCAATTAACTCAACCATGATTTCATTTTAACATTAAACAACTCATTCCCTCCCTCCCTCCCTCACTCCATTTCCACGGCCCAAACCCCTCCCACACTTAACCAAAATTTCATTTGCTTTCCTAAGTCATTTTGCTCACCAAAACACCAAGAACATCATAGTGTTCTTACCAAGTTCATCACAGTTCTTCTTTTGTTCTTCAAGTTCTTGATCCAACTTATTCATTCCAAGGTGAGGAATCCCATCCTCATCATCTTAGCTTCATTTATCATGCATCAAATCTTCATTTCCATCAACTTTTCACAAACTTCCATTTCTAGATCTAGAACTTCAAATAATTCTAGAAAATTATAGAAAAATCATTTTAATGTGAAACTAATTTCTATGATCTTCATATGTCTCCTACTGTCGTCATCTAAGAGCAAGTAATCAAAATCATTTTCCTTCCTTTTTTCCTATTGAGCCGAACCTATGTGGTTTTAGGCAAATGAAGTTTTGTTCAATTTTTAAAATATGACACTTGATTTGAACTCTCTAATACCTATAGTAGTTAGATCAAGAAGTTTGAAATCAAAAGAATCTCATAACCCTATTTTTTTTTAGTCTTGGCTGAATTTGGGTTTATGTGAACAAAATAAGTTTTCTTCAATCTTAAACTAGATCATGATTTTTATGAACTATCTAAGGTGTGTAGGTTCTAGATCCAAAAGTTTGAACTCAAAAGGAATTTCTAGCCTATTTTAGCCCTTATGGCCGAAACCCTAACGTAGTTAGTTAGAGGATTTTGTTTCATAACTTTAACTATTATCACTAAATTTATGTTAGTTAACACTCTAGGAACTAGTATCTAAAAGATTGGATTAAGAAAATAACCCTAGCCTTATTTTAATGAGTTGGCCGAAACTAGCACCATATGTCGATATTTGGATTTGTTTGATTAATTTGTTTTATCGTTGATTTGGTTGAAGGTTGATTTGGTAACTCGTGGCGGGATAACGAGGATCTTCGATTTCGCGTTTCCAGTGTTAACTTAGGTGGGAGAAAGAACCATTCCATCGTCAGAACTGATAAGTACTATATAATTTATAATAATTGTGTAGGGCGACCTAAACCCTACTAGTGGTCGAGTAATCGACAAGACCAAAATCACATTGGAAGCTTTTCCGTAATATCAATGATGATTTGGGGATTGTGGGTTTATCACCTTAGGTTAATTTTATAATATTGAGGATGGTTGAATTATTATTATTAAATTGTTTGTGTTACACTGGTTGAGGTATTCTATTGCATGTGACATTTATTTTGGTGTTTGAATATTTTATTGATTATTATGTTATGCCTAATCTGCCTGGGTTGATAAATTGCTTAGTTGATTTTAAGTAAAGATATATGTTGCTCGGAGGTATTTTGTTTGGGGTGAGAGCTTTAATATGAATTAGAGGTGCCTAGCTATTATTTTATAGAAGTGATGTGATATAGAATGTAAGTGGAGGTTATGAGGAAAGCTTGAGGCACTAGGTTGTTATTGATACAAGTCAGTGAGAATCATATGTTGCATTGTTGTTCATAACCATGTATTTGAGATACACGAGGTCCGGAGTTCTCGTGGACCATTCCAAATTAGAATTTAAGCTGTGCAACTATAGTGTCATTGCTATGCATGAGCACCCTTGATAGAGATGAGAGAGAACCAGGGTGTGCACCGACGGTATTGTGCAGCTATAGTGTCATTGCTTTGCATGAGCATTCTCATCATGGATGAGAATGTGCATCGGCGTTGGGAACACGTCACTTGGACCAATGACTGACATTCCTAACGAGGGATGTGTGACAGGGTTAGTGGTGGCCACGTCAGCATAAAGGTTTAGTTGCATGAGTTGGAGGGTAGAGGATGATATTGTAAAGTAAGGATGATTGTAGATTGTGAGTGATGCGTGTTTGTGACTATTATTGTATTATATGCTATGAATCTTTTCCGCTTATGATGATAGAACTGTTTCTTATTTCCCTATTTCTATATTTTTTTGTGTATGTCTACCTTATTACGTTAGAAGATCCGATGGAGGAATATGTTGCTGAGGAGATGGATGGAACCCTGTACGAAACGGATGTTGCTGAGGAGTTGGATGAAACTCCATATGAAGCTGACGCTGGAGGAGAAGCTACAGATCCTAATAATATAGTGTAGTAAGTTTAGGGCTAGTGAGTCATATAAGACATTTTATCTTCCGCTAGTTATAGGAAGTTTGTATAAATAAGTACCTGTGAGGGATCCTACTGATAGGATATCCTAAACAGTGTTTTGGTAATGTAATGGATAACCATGTGTGTATTTATATATTATAACGTTGAGGTGTTTAATTTGCAGAAGTTATATGATTATTAACTAAGTTTTAATTTTTATGTATTTTCAATGATAAGCGCGCGATTAAGTAAATAATTAATAAGCTTTTAATCTAATAATACAATGGGGCACACCGGGGTGTCTCATTTGGTGGTATCAGAGCAGTTCGATTCTACGGACTGTGAGGCCTAAGAATTTGTTACTGGCCGTGTCTAGTTGAATCCACATCGGATTTTAACTATGCTTAGAAATGGGTAGTGTGTCCAAAATTGATGCGATAACTAACATTAGTATGGCATATAGTATTTGTATACTTGTCTAAGTAGTATTATATGTCATACTGATGAGAGCGAATGACTTCTTTTACAGAATCATGGCTCGTGGAAGAGGACATCTGATCGATAGTGGTGATAGAACTCCAGAAACAATTGTCAGAGCTGACAACGTGGATAATAATCATACCAGAAGTGGAGGAGAGTCATCTGAGACTAAAGATACCATGAAAAACATAGCTTCTGCTCTGTTACTACAAACACAGTAGAATGCTGAGATGCTGCAGATGAACAAAGAGCAGCAGGAACTACAGAATCAAAGGAGAGCTGCAGCAGCTGAAGATGCCGGAATGGCTACTTTTCTAAAAGGGAAGCCACCCCAATTCCGAGGATATTATGATCCAGAGAAGGCAGAATGGTGGGTACAAGAGTTCGAGAAGATATTCTATACCATGCGCTGCAGAGAGGATAGGAAAGTGACGTATGCTGCCTTCATGTTAACTGGAGGAGCAGAATCTTGGTGGAGAGGCAAGAGAAGATTACTGGAGGCTGAGGGCAGATTTATAAACTGGCAGTTGTTTAGTGACTGCTTCTTTGAGAAGTATTTTCCACGTTTAGTTTGATGCGAGAAAGAGAGGGAATTCACGAGTCTCAAACAAGGCAACATGACGGTAGGTGATTATGCATCAAGATTTGAGGCTCGGATTAATTTTTCCGAATTTTATCAGAGATTCCCAGATGAAGATTGGCAATGTAGAAGGTTTGAGGAAGGACTCCGACATGAACTCCAAAGGACTATAGTATATCTCGATATCCAGTGTTTCCCGGAGCTGGTGGAAAGATGCAATGAGATCGAAAGTATAGATTAGAGGCTGGCTAATAAGCAGAAACAACTGAGGAGTGGAGGTCCTACTCGACCGGGTTTTTAGAGGCGAGGAGGTGGTAACTCTCAATGGAGACAGAGACCATATGCTAGACCAGGGCAGACACCTGTACCAACACTAGTGGTTAAAGCGAGTTAACAGCAGCAAGGCTTAGCTTGTTTCAGATGCGGATGACCGCATTACCTTAGAGATGCATGGAGCTACCTAGTTATTTTCACTATAGGAAACCAGGTCATATGGTTCAAGATTGGAGACAGCAGGCTAGGCAACAGGCGGTAGTTGCAGGTAGAGGAAATGGTGGCAATAGAGGTAGAGCTGGAAGAAGAGTCACAACAGCGGGATGATAGGAAGCAAGACCTCAAGCCGCTGGAAGAGTGTTTACCGTGAGGGGAGCTGAATCCTCTCAATCTGTTGATCCTATACAAGGTATGTGTTTGATAGCTGGTAGACTCTCGTTTGTGTTATCTGACTCAGGCGCTATGCATTCATTTATTTCGTATGAGTGTGTGGATCAATTAAAATTAACATTTTCTCAATTATCTTATACCCTTACAGTATCTACTCCAACTAGTAATCCTTTGACTACTATGTCGGTTTGTTTACAGTGTCCTATAGTTGTTGAGAATAGGATATTTACTGTAGATCTTGTCTGTTTGCCTATGCAACAGATAGATGTTATTCTTGGCATGGATTGGCTTTCTGCTAACCATGTAATGCTAGATTGTTCTAGTAAGACCTTATCATTTCTTGAGTCTTCTAGTGCAGTCTCTTCCAATGAAGGAGTATCCATGAGGAGTGATGATTCTCGGCAGTACGTGATGTTGTTCGCGACGGAAGCTAATGAGACTCCTAGTATAGATTCTATGCCTAATGTGAGAGAGTTTCCTGAAGTTTTTCCTCCCGACGTTCCAGGTTTGCCACCAGAGAGAGGTGGAATTCACCATAGATCTTATACTGGGGACGGGACCTATATCTATAGCGCCTTATCGGATGTCACCCATAGAATTGGCGGAGCTAAAGAAACAGTTGGATGACATGTTGGGGAAAGAGTTCATAAGACCGAGTGTTTCGCAGTGGGGAGCACCGGTGTTGTTTGTTAAGAAGAAAGATGGGAGTGCTAGGTTGTGCACGGATTATAGACAGTTGAACAAGGTAACAATTAAGAACAAGTATCTGTTGCCCAGGATAGATGATCTGATGGATCAGCTGAAGGGAGTAGCAATATTTTCTAAGATTGATTTGAGGTTTGTATACCATCAGATTAGAGTAAGGAAGGAAGATATACTTAAAACAGCATTAAGGACGAGGTATAGGCATTACGAGTATTTAGTTAAGCTTTTCGGTGTGACTAATGCTCTAGCAGTGTTCATGGATTACATGAACATAATTTTTAGACCGTTTCTCGATAAGTTTGTTGTTGTGTTCATCGACGACATCTGTAACACCCTGATTTTTACTGCTTTCTAATATCGATAATAAATATATAAATAATTATATTTTTATCCGAGACTTAGAAAATGATTTTGGATAAACCAACGTCATTTCCATGTTATGCCTTATATTAAAAGCTTACGATGAAATTTTGGGTTGAAAACTCAGACGGAACCCAGTTTGCGTTTTCACTGACAGTAAAAGTTTACTGCTCAGAAAACCTAATTTTAATTCGTGAACGAGATGAAAAATATTTTTATCATATTTGCTATGATATTGGAAATTTTGAAAATTTTAGTGTAAAAAAAAATATTATATTTGTTGCGGGCGAAAACGTCGAAATATCTCTAGGAAACCTGAGTCAGATGAACCAAAGGGCTCAGCAACGGAGCTGAGATGACTGATGTGACTGAGATGAGCATTTATGACGATCCTATCAGAATCATAATGGCTATAATGACACATAAATGCCATTAGATATTTTTGGCATGGAAAAGACCATTGTGCCCCTAGTTTCACATGGAAACTACAATTTTGCCATCATGCAATTTGACCTATTTTCCCCCAAACCCACGGCTCCACCTTCATCAATATCACTTAGGCCATTTTCATTTTTCATTTCATGTCTTCCTATCACCAAAGTTCATCATTTCTTCAAGAACACCATAAGAACACTTAGACTTGATTTTGTGAAGAACATCATCAAAATCATCACTTTCTTCAAGCATCAAGAGGTGATTTCTTCTCTCCTTAATCCCTCAACACTTTCTCTTCACAACTTTTACAAGTTTATGCCATGAATCACTAAGTTCTTCATTTGATTCAAAGTTCATGATGTTATCTTCAAAAATTCATAAGTAATTGTAGAAAAATCCTTTTGACTTGAAACCAAATGTTATAATCTTAGAATGATCTCTATATTGGTTATCCAAGAGCATGTGTTCAAAAAAAATTCCCTCCTTATTTTTTCCCCTTGGCCAAATCTCCCTCAAATGGGTGTGAAGGGATTTTGTTTCAAAAACTTGTTGAATGATGTTGATTCATGACTTCTAATCCATTTGATTGTTGATCCAAGTGATTAGAAAACCAAAAATCAAACCCTAACCCAAATTTTTTTAAGAGGGCCGAAACCCTAACTTTGTTGTTGGATAGATTTTTTTGATTCAAAGTTGTTTTGTAACACTTGAATCCAATCCTATACCATGTATATTTGTTAAATCCAAGATATGGAAATCAAGTGAAGTTTTCAACCCCACTTTTGTGTCTAGGCCGAAAACTTAGTTCATGGAGTTGGATGAGTTTCATTCAAAGTTCTTGGTTCATGATCTTGGATTAGGTGTTTAATTATGCTTAAGTTGCTTAAGGATCATAAATCCATAAGTTGGAAATTTTTTGAATTTCCTAACCCAGTGAATTAGAAGAGGCCGAACCCTAGACCTCAAGAACAAGGGTGTTTTGTTTGATTTTGATTTATTTTGGTTGCAATTCGTTGTGAAGGAATTAATCGAATCGAGTTGATCTAAGCGGAACGGAGGAAACCGGATCCTAATCGGAAAGTTATTGTGAAAGTGTGATTTGATTCTCCAAGAGGTAAGGGGGGGACAGCCTGAGGAGTTTGAGATAATCGTATGCTATTTTTTTTTGAGTCGTCTGTGAATCATCTGTGATGATTTTCTGTAATTTTTGAGTCGTTTATTGTTTAAGTGGTTATATGCTTACTTGATTTTTTTGTAATATGTTGATTTACATAATTATAATTGAATTGTTAAATTATAATTGTGATGCATGCCATGATTTGAATGTATGCTATGCTATATTGTGGTGAAATTATCTGCTGTTGAGCGATGGATTGAGAAACCTGACATTGTCAGTGTTTGAAATTAATTTGAGGATAAAAGCTTGATAAGCTTGGATAATTAATCAGAGTGATTAATTTATGAGAATTTGAGAAAAAGTGGAAAAAATATTATTCTAATAATATTTTGTGGAAAATGTGTCAATAAAGTGACAGTAACGGCGAAACTGTGATAATTTTTATATGCGCTAGTTTTTCTAAAATAAATTCAATTTTATTATAAAATATTGTTTAAAGTGATAAAGTTATGAAAATAACGTAATATAGCCTTCAGAACAATTACTTATGACAGAAAAGTCATTTAAGTTATAAAAAGATTTTTTATGAAATTTTTTGAGAAAAAGGTTTATATTTTATTATTATAAATTTTATTTAGAGAGGACTTTTAAAAGTTGATGTTTATTGAGAACGAAATTCAGAAATGAAGAATCTCGACGGAAAAGAATTTATCTATGAATTCACGTTTTATAAACGCTTAACGTTTTAAAAGAAAAGGATTTATATAAAAAAGTTTTTTTTTTTTTAGTGAAAACAATTCCGTTAAACTTGGATAAGTTTTCAGAGGTTTGGTTTTGTATTTGTTATTTCACTGAGCGAAATGTTTTAAAAAGGAAAAATGAACCTAGTAACCGAGACGTCGAAGTGCTAGTGTTCTGTTGACATGTAGATCAAGGATCTGTGTCATTGGACTGTGTGTTCTGAAAAGGTTTTGTGGACTGTGTTCCTAAATTTGATGTGGAGAATGTGAATTCCATATACGCGAGCCTAAGACTGGTGCATCAGTTTAGGGCTTTGCGATTGAGCACTTGGACTGTATGTCCTGTGTTAAGTTTAAAACATTTGGACTGTGTGTCCTATGTTTGTTTAAAGTGAAAAAGTCTTAATGTAAAATTAAGCATGGTCGTGAGCTTCTGGCTCCGACAAGGGAAGATTTTTACGACAAAGAAAACGAAACGAGAATAAAAGTTTTTCTCATGCATTTTTGGCAGACATGCCATGTGTTTTGATCATTGAGTCCTGAGTGGATCAATGTATCTTTTATGGACTATGTTTCCATTTGAGCATTGGAGGTTCTGAGTGAGGCAATAGGTTATGGACAATAAACTCCATTCATCGCAGTAACTATTGTGTTCTGTGTGGACCAATGTTACATTTGTGAACAATAACCTTGGTGTACTGAGTGATGACCAATGTGTTATGTGTTCTGTTGGACATTGTTCTATTTCGTTTTTACAATGTAAAGAGCTTGATCTGCTCAAAACGAAACAAAAAGTTGTGGGATCTTCGGAGATTAGGTATCAAATTAGAGCCTGAATATTGGAGTGTCATGCATTTTTATAAAATGACGATGACTGTCGGGTATGAAACCTTTTTTGATAGAATTATTCTGTTGTTTGAATAATTTCTTTATATGCTGTGACTATTTGATATATGCTGTTTTGTGTGTCGCGTATACGGTTGTCTTATCAAAACTCATATATTGGTATCTCACCCTTGCATATCTGTTTGTTGTTTTCCTCTACTATGTGGACTGTATACGTATTTGAGTTCAGATGGATCCGGATGGAGTGGAGCTGAACTACTCGGGGGTCCGAGCTCTGATGTTTGACAATGCTGATCAAGGTAACGCCTGGGTGATCAACCCAGGGGCTCGGAGTGCTACCTACACTGGTCTAATGAGGACACTCCGAGGGACTGTAGCAGATGGACCACAGCAGCTCATACATACCAGGGAGACGATCGAGGTTTCACTACCTCCTATTTGGATGATCCTACGGCATTTGGTGCGCCACGAGGACTTGGAGCATCAACCACCTCCGCACGTACAGCCTTTAAAGCAGGTCGCCGCGGAGTCACCTCCAGGGCCTATAGTTTTGATCCCGGAGGATGCACAGGAAGAGATGGAGGAGGATCCTGAGGAGGATCCGATGGTTGATCCGGACTATGTTCCTCTTGAGGATGGTGTAGTCCTGCATATTGGAGAGGGGGTTGAGGTATCCTCTCCAGATACACCTCCTGGAGGTGGTGGTGTCTATACTGGACTCCCCAATGGGTTTCACTAGTAGCGACCGGCTATAGGAATGGAGTTCTTTTGGGTAGAGTGGGATTTTAGATAGTCTGACTGTTTGGCTACTGAGAGCCAATCTTTTTGAGTAGTATTTTTCAGACTCCCACTTATTTTGTTTCAGTTGGATGTATTAACTATTTGGTTGTAGGTGATGACCTGGTAGGATAAAGGTCTTGTATAAAACTCTAATGATGCATATGTATGATATATATAGAGTTGTATATTATATTAATGGTGTTTGGTTATATATGACATAAGGGAAAAAGAAATTTTTTTTATCACCATTTAATAAATACTAAGTGATTAGAAACTTATTTGTTTTCCGAAGGCAACCAGCAATATATTATTTTTCGTTAAGTTTAATTTCCATAATAAGTTACGTAAATGTGATACCCTGGGAATGGGGTGTCGCATTAGTGGTATCAGAGCCAGGTTGAGTCTTTCGGGAAATCTTTGGGAATAGGTCTGTTGTGTTGATGTTGTGTGATCTCTGATTAAGATTATTTGAAAATACTTCTTAGAAGTAATGTGTGATAATTAGTAAGTTCAAGTTGTATTTTCTGGTTGTCATTTAATTGATTGTGTCTTGTAGGTCAGTTATGGAACAAGAAGGTGGACGTGGATGTGGATGCGGCCATGGAAGAGGTCGTAGAGGTGGTCGTGTTGATGGTCGAGGACATTTTGAGTAAAATTATGTGGAAAATGGAGGCATACAACTTCGAGCTGAACAAGCTGCTGAGGGCAGAGGTCTTACTGGTTTTAGACGCTAGAATCCTCCACAATTTCATGGAGATGTGGATCCTATAAAAGTTGACTTATGGATTCAGGAAGTAGAGAAAATATTTGAGATGATCAATAGTCCTGAGGGAGTGAAGGTGCCTTATGCTACTCATCTGCTATTAGGAGATGCTGAGTACTGGTGGAGGGGCACTAAACAATTACTAGAAGTAGAAAATCAGGTGGTTACTTGGGTGATCTTTAAGAACACGTTTCTGAGCAAGTATTTTCCACAGAGTGCCCGAGCAGAAAAGGAGCAAGAATTTCTACTTCTGTATCAGAGGGATCTATCTGTAGGGGAGTATGTGGCCAAGTTTGAGTCACTTGCCAAGTACTTCCGCTTTTTTCAAAACAACCCGGGTGAAGATTGGAAGTGTGAGCATTTTGAAGCAGGACTGCGATTTGAGATTAAAGAGTCTGTACTACCATTGGAAATCAGAAATTTCCAAGCTCTGGTTGAGAAGTGTAGAAAGATAGAACAAATGAGGAGAGGAAGAGATAACAGAGGAAATGTAGGAGGACCGTCTTAGTCTAAGGGTCAATATTAGAACTAGAAGGGAAAACAAGCCCAGAATAAACCTTATCACCGAACACCAGGGAATAATCAGAATCAGCAATCGTACCATCCTGTAGCTACTGCATCAGGTGTTGGAGGCTAGAAGAATCAAAATCAAGGCCCAGGCAGAAAATGTTACAAGTGTGGAGATCCGAGTCACTTGGCAAATAATTGTCCAATTAGAGGAGCCAATTGTGGTCAGATGGGGCATCTAGCCAGAGACTGTGGTATGCCAAGGTCTACACCAGTTGTTAACACTGTAAAGACCAATATGCCGACAGCTAAGGGGAGAGTTTACACCATGAGTGGTGCTGAGGCTTCTGATTCTGATGATCTCATACAAGGTAGTTGCGACATAACTGGTAATCTCTGAACTGTACTTTTTGATTCCGGTGCAACACAATCCTTTATTGCGATGGATTCTGTGAGACATTTGAAATTACTTGTTTCTTCTTTATCCTATGACTTGATTGTTTCAACTCCAACTGCTGAGCCAGTTGCTGTAAATTCTATATGTCTGAACTGTCCTATTATCATTCAGGATAGACATTTTCTTGTTAATCTAATATGCCTGCCTTTAATACAGTTAGATATAATTTTAGGCATGGATTGGTAATCTTCCTACCATATTCTATTAGATTGTGCATGTAAGACTTTAATTATTCCTAATCCCGAGATTTCTGGATTTTTATCTACCAATCAAGTAAGAACCTTTTCGAAAGAAAGAGATCAGGGATACTTGCTTTTAACTAACTTAGAAATCGAGAGGGAGATCGATTTGAGTACTATGCCTGTAGTAAGAGAATTTCCGGATGAGTTTCCTTATGATGTTCCCGGTTTGCCACCGGCAAGAAAGATAGAATTCTCCATCGATTTAGTACCAGGAGCTGGACCAATTTCTATCGCTCCATATCGAATGGCACCTACAGAGCTAGTTAAATTGAAAACTCAACTGGAGGACCTTTTGTCAAAACAGTTCATTCGACCAAGTGTTTCTCCATGGAGGTTGAGGTATCCTCTCCAGATACACCTCCTGGAGGTGGGTGTGTCTATACTGGACTCCCCAATGGGTTTCACTAGTAGCGACTAGCTGTAGGAATGTAGTTCTTTTGGGTAGAGTGGGATTTTAGATAGTCTGACTGTTTGGCTACTGAGAGCCAATCTTTTTGAGTAGTATTTTTCAGACTCCCACTTATTTTGTTTCAGTTGGATGTATTAACTGTTTGGTTGTAGGTGATGACCTGGTAGGATAAAGGTCTTGTATAAAACTCTAATGATTCATATGTTTGATATATATAGAGTTGTATATTATATTAATGGTGTTTGGTTATATATGACGTAAGGGAAAAAGAAAAATTTTTATCACCATTTTATAAATACTAAGTGATTAGAAACTTATTTGTTTTCCGAAGGCAACCAGCAATATATTATTTTTCGTTATGTTTACTTTCCACAATAAGATACGTAAATGTGATACCTTGGGAATGGGGTGTCGCAACATCCTTATCTATTCTCGTACACGGGAAGATCATGAGGAAACATTTGAGAGTGGTGCTGCAAGTTTTGAAGGATAGGCATGCTTTATGCTAAACTTTCCAAATGTGAGTTTTGGATGGAAGAAGTCCAATTTGTTGGACATGTGATTAACAAGGAAGGTATAGCAGTAGATCCAACTAAGGTGGAGGTAGTTCTTAAGTGGGAACGGCCTAAGTCAGTAAGTGAAGTACGAAGTTTTCTAGGGTTAGCTGTATATTATCGAAGGTTTATAGAGGGTTTCTCGAAGATTGTGTTGTCTATGACGCAGTTGACGAGGAAAAATACAGCTTTTGTATGGACCGACAAGTGTGAGCAGAGTTTCCAAAAGCTGAAGGACAGGTTGACTACATCACCTATGTTAACTTTACCTGATCCGTTAGGACAGTTTGACGTATACTGTGATGCGTCATACTAGGGTTTAGGTTGTGTTCTGATGTAAGAGGGAAGAGTTATGGCTTATGCTTCCCGACAATTGAGAATTCATGAGAGAAACTATCCGACTCATGATTTGGAGTTGGCAGCCATAGTGTTCGCATTAAAGATATGTCAACACTTTTTGTATGGAGCGAAGTTTAATGTTTACAGTGACCATAAAAGTCTGAAGTATCTGTTCGACCAAAAAGAGTTGAATATGAGATAGCGGAGATGGATGGAATTTATCAAAGATTATGAGTTTGATTTACTGTACCATCCTGGGAAGGCAAACGTTGTAGCGGATGCCTTGAGTAGGAAATCATTGCATGTGTCCACGATGATGATTAAGGAGTTGGAATTACTAGAACAGTTCAGAGATTTGAACTTAGGAATGGAGTTGGTTGATGATAAAATTTGTTTAGGTATGATCACTATTAGTACTGATTTTATGAGGGATCTTAAGGATAAACAAGTTCAGGATCAATATTTGCAAGAGGTAAGTAGAGGCATAGGTGAGGGTAAAATTTCTGAGTTTAGTAGAGGAACAGATGGTGTGCTGAGGTTTAGAGACAGGATATGTGTGCCAAAGAATTTAGAACTTAGGATAATGATCTTAGAAGAAGCACATAAGAGTAAGTTAAGTTTTCATCCTGGATCAACTAAGATGTATCAGGATTTGAAGAAATTGTTTTGGTGGACAAGGATGAAGAAGGAGGTAGCAGAGTATGTTTTATCTTGACTGGTGTGTCAGAAGGCTAAGATAGAGCATCAAAAGCCGGCAGGTTTGTTGCAATCATTAGATATTCCATTATGGAAATGGGATAGCATAGCTATGGATTTTGTGGTTGGATTACCACAACTCCTAAGAGACATGATACGATTTGGGTTATCATTGATAGGTTAACGAAGTGTGCTCACTTCTTACCCATTGATGAAAGTTATAGTTTGGAGAAGTTAACCCAGATTTACATTAAAGAAGTTGTTAGGTTGCATGGTGTGCCATCGAGAATTGTCTCAGACCGAGATCCTAGATTCACATCTAGATTTTGGAGATAGTTGCACAATGCTTTAGGGACAAAGTTGAGAATGAGTTTTGCTTATCATCCCCAGACAGATGGACAGTCAGAGAGGACAATTCAGTCATTGGAAGATCTCTTGAGAGCCTGCGTGTTAGAGCATACTGGCAGTTGGGATGAGTTCTTGCCATTGATTGAATTTACTTATAACAATAGTTTTCACAGTAGTATTGGAATGACACCATACGAGGCTTTGTATGGCAGGAAATGTAGGACCCCATTATGTCGGTATGAGATTGGTGAAAACCAAGTCTTGGGTCCAGATGTGGTGCAACAGACCACAACAAGTTAGGAAGATAAGGGAAAAGATGAAGGAAGCACAGGATAGGCAAAGGAGCTACAATAACAAGAGAAGGAGACCTTTAGAATTCCAGGAGGCTGATCACATGTTTTTGAGAGTCACTCCGAAGACCAGAATTGGCAGAGCTATCAAAACTAGAAAACTTACTCCTAGATTCATCGGACCTTTCCAGATTCTTCGAAGGATAGGTCCAGTAGCTTACTATATTGCTTTACCACCCAATCTTGCTAACCTTCATGACGTCTTTCATGTTTCTTAATTGAGAAAATACTATCTTGATTCTTCACATGTTATTGAGCCCGATTCTATACAACTGCGAGAGAATCTAGAGTATGAGGCTCTACCTGTTAAGATAGCAAATAGAAGGATTAAGGAGCTTCGTGGTCGATAAATTCCTTTGGTTAAGGTTATATGGGATGCAATTACTGGAGATGCTACTTGGGAACGTGAAGCAGATATGCAACAACAATACCCACATCTTTTCTAAGGTACGTAAATTCTCAGGACGTAATTTTTTTCTAAGAGGGGTAGTAATGTAACAGCATGTTCTTAATTACGCTTTGTTAACAGTAAAAATATATTTAATTATATTTTTATCGGAGACCAAGAAAATGATTTTTGATAAAACAAAATCATATTCATATTCTATCTTTCCGGATGTGAGCTTTAGAAGAACTTTCCCTTTCCCTAAATTTGTAGCAGTTCGAGAATCTCCAAGATACACATGTCTTCTCCACCCCCCACAAAAGTGTAGGACGTAAAAGCATATTTATGCAATTTTGTTAGCACCAGAGTCTACCACCCATTTTTTCACATCGGTTACAATATTAATTTCAGAAACGTTTGTAACAATAACATCATCTCCTTCGGCCAAATTTGTTTTACTTAGGAGGATTGTCATCCTTTTCCTATGCCTGCATTGAGGTCCATGATGACCTGACTTTCCATAAATAAAGCAAGTACCTCTCTTTTTGAAGTTGGGATTAGTGACCTTAGGAAAGTAATCAGAAGACTTTTGTTATTATCGTACCTTTTACTTGGCGCTTTGTTTTGAACCAAGTTTGCTCTAGATGCCACGACTTCACTCTTGATCTCTTTCCGGTTGGAATCCTCATTGATAATGTGCATGATCAGATTTGGTATAGAGAATTTTTTGTGCTTACGCTTTAGTTGCTGTTTGTAGCCCTTCTATGATTCCGACAGCTTTTCGATGAGTAGGCCGACTATGAATCCATGTTGTAGTAATTTCTGATAACAAATTTTTTCTTGCTAGCGTCCTCAGCGATGTACTTAATGGTTATTGACTCTCAAATATCCTTGGCATCCTTGTATGAATAGTAAACATCGAAGAGGTCATTGGAAAATGTACTAATAATAGTGTGTCTGCATACCTTGTTTGCATAAGTCCACTCTTTCATTGCTTTAGACCTGAAGAGGATGTTTTGGTAGTTGTCAGACCCATGCGACGTTTTGCATTTCAAGAACAAAATGAACACGCTCCTACCACCTTTGATAATTCTAGCCTCGGAAGACCTCGATCTTTGAGATATCCGGGAACTACTTGGCAAATGTGATGGGCTGAGGAGCAGGAGTTGGGACTGTGATTGCAAGAGGTTGTTTTCCTTATTGATCGAAGGAGTTTGGTCGGTTGCAGGTTCGTTTGCCATGAGCTAAGACCCTTAAGATTGTTGCTGTTAGAAAGCATATTTTACACATGCTTAATATGTAAATAGCAAGTGCTAGGAATTAGGGATGCAACTACTAATTAGGGATTTGATTTATTCTTCTGTTTTTATGATTGATTCTCTTGTACCCTAATATAAGTAACATGTATGTGTGGACATACAAAACACAACATTCAGATATACACTATTCTTATATGGTATCAGTAGTTTAGGTTATTTTTCTTCTCCTCAGTGGTTCTAGTTTTCGGGTGAACAGTACCCGCAACAATTGTGTGCTCCGTTTTCTGTTCCACCACGCCTCCTTACTCCGGTGTGACCTCACCATCTGCTCCAGCATCCTCCGGCGACCACCTCTCCGGAAGCCCACTCCAACCCGCCGCTGCACGTGCCTCCACACATGGCTTCTCTCTGGTGCGTACGTCTCACACGGCCGCAACAGAACCATTTTTTGGCTGCTCTCTGGCGTGACCCATTCTCCGGTGACTTGTTTGGTGGCTAAAGGTTATATGCAGATTTTGGGTCTAGATTACGGGGACACTTTTTCCCCTGTGGCCAAATCACTTTTGTTTGTCTTTTTCTAGCTATAGCTGCCATTCATCATTTGCCTCTTCGCCAGCTGGATATTAAAAATTCATTCTTGCATGGTGAGTTGCAAGAACAAGTTTATATGGACCAACCCCCAGGTTTTACTGTTTCTGGTGATTCTCGCCTTGTTTGTCGGCTTCGCCGATCTCTCTATGGATTGAAGCAATCTCCTCGTGTCTGGTTTGGACGCTTTAGCTCTGTCTTAATACAGTTTGGCATGACTCGATGCTAGGCTGGCCACTTTGTTTTCTCTATCCATTCTCCTTCTGGTCGGCACATCTATCTTGTTGTTTATGTCGTTGACATCGTCATTACTGGTGATGACATAGATGGTATCCAGTGACTCAAAGCTCACCTCTTCAAACAATTTCAATTCAGACAAAATACTTGGGTCCTCTCAAATACTTTTTTAGGTATTGAAGTTGCCCAGTCCACTTCACGAATTTCAATTAACCAACGGAAGTATGCTCTGGATATTCTTACTGAGACCGATATGCTTGATTGTCATCCTATTGATACTCCCATAGATCCCAATATCAAGCTTCTTCCGGGTCAGGGGGAGCCATTGAAAGACCCTGGAAGATATCGACGTCTTGTGGGCAGACTCAACTATCTCACAGTTACCAGACCTGATATCACCTTTGCGGTTAGTGTGGTAAGCCAGTTCCTGAATGTCCCTTGTGATAGCCATTGGGACGCTGTCATACGTATTCTTCGGTATATTAAAAATGCACCAGGACAATGACTATTATATGAAGATAAAGGCAATGCCAAAATCACTTTTTACTCTAATGCTGACTGGGCACGATCACCACCAGATAGGAGGACCACTTCTCGATATTGCGTTCTTATTAGTGGAAATATGATTTCATGGAGAGCAAGAAGCAGAACATAGTTTCTAGATCTAGTGTGGAAGCTGAATACCGTGCTATGGCAGCAGCTGCATGTGAGCTTACATGGCTTAGGCAACTACTCCAACAGCTAAAATTGGGAGATATCCAAGATACGAAACTTATCTGTGACAATCAGGCTGCACTTCACATTGCATCAAATCCGGTCTTCCATGAATGAACCAAACACATAGAAATCGATTGTCACTTTGTAAGAGAGAAGGTGCTTTCAGGGAAAATCACAACTGATTTTGTTAACTCTAGTGACCAGTTGGCTGACATGTTCACTAAGTCCCTCAGAGGCTCTTCTGTTGACTACATTTGTAACAAGCTTGGCTCATATGACATATATGCTCCAGCTTAAGGGGGAGTGCTAGAAAGCATATTTTACACATGCTTAATATGTAAATAGCAAGTGCTAGGAATTAGGGATGCAGTTACTAATTAGGGATTTGATTTTATTCTTTTGTATTTATGATTGATTCTCTTATACCCTAATATGAATAACATACATGTGTGGACATACAACACACAACATTCAGATATACACTATTCTTATAGTTGCCAAATCTTGAAATGCTACACTGCGCGAATGTTGAACTCGATCGTCGAACACGAGCCACGAACTAGGAACCACAAATAGATGTGTACAATGACCCCAGGCGTGTGGAATCACACTATTGTTAAGGGTTTTATTTGTTGATAGTGTAACCCCCCAGGATTCAATAGGTCCCTCCCAACCCTACTTGAGGTATCAGAACATCAAAGATTTTTTACGAAATAGTGTAACCTAGGAAGAGTTGTTTTTTTGGCTAAAATACATTTTTGGTCCTTTATCTTTTGGGTAAAATTCATTTTGGTTCTTTATCTTTAGAAAGATTCATTTTAGTCCTTTATGTTTAAAAAATGATCCAAAATGGTCCTTTCCATAAGCTCTGTTACTTACTCCGTTAATCATAGCCTACGTGAAAGGAGCATTTTGAGTCACTTTTGAAACATAAAGGACTAAAATGAATCTTTTTAATGGCCACGTCACCAGTTTCTAACGGAGTTTAGATGGAAGATGACGGAAAGGACCATTTTAGGTCACTTTTGAAACATAAAGGATTAAAATGAATCTTTTTAAAGGTAAAGAACCAAAATAAATTTTACCCAAAAAATAAAGGACCAAAAAGATATTTTAACCTTGTTTTTTAGAAGAAAAAAAAGTGTGACCTTGGCTAGCATATTAGGGTATTGTTTTTTAGAAGAAGAAAAGTGTGACCTTGTTCAGCATGTTAGGGTATTATTTAAAATTGAAATCAACAATTTAAGGTTGGGAAGGATAAAAACAACTAAGTTTAACTAACAAATTTGAACGTTAGCAACAATAGTTGAGTCAGTCCAAATGTGGTCAAAAAACATTCGAGCACATTCAGCAATTAGCAACTCAGTTTAAAACCGTTTTGAGCAGATAAGTTGTAATTTGTGAATGCAGCAGTTCCGAAAATCAATGCAAGAACAAGTCAAAAAATTGTTGTTGCAAATATAGCTACTTCCAAATAAGCTCTCTCAAAATTAAATTAAATTAATTTCTCAAAAAATTGAAGTAAATGTTGTTGGACCAAAAAGTTGCGAGGCCTCATTATGGTGTGGCTGCTGCTATTTCCACCTTGCAAATTGTTATTTGCACCTTGCAGCTTCAATTTGATTTTTCTTTTCCCCAAAAATACCCTTCAATCTCAGTGAGTTTTTGCAAGTTTTTTCTGTAATGTATCTTCCGGAATTTAATTTCCAGAAGCTTCCAGAAAACGAAATTCGGACACTCATTACACCTCCGGAATTCAAAATCCGGATGCCTATTTGTGAGTCCTTTGTAATCTACCGAATTATATTTTTTGGAAGTATAAAAATTATCACTTCCGGAAAGTACTCTTCCATCCTGAAACATATCACAGTACTCGCAACTCACTTTATTCAATCAAAGGTTACACTTTTGGACACCCTACAACAACAACAACAACTTGGTGCATAAAAAGTACGAAAGTAAGCAAAGCATTAAACTTGACCAAATTAGCCACAACCCATTCTTTTTATCTTGGCAATAACCAATGAGAAAGACGAATTTTAGAGAGATAGAGAGAGTAAGAAAAAGGGAAGATTTTGAAATTGCCTTTGTAATACATGGGTGGGAACATGAGGTTGGCATATTTGTGCCAAAGTGGGAGAGGTGACTGTATCATCTTCATCAAGTGGAGTGGTGACTGTATCATCTTCAACGATGGCCTCGAGTACTTTCCAGAAGTGATAATTTTTATACTTCCGGAAAATATAATCTGGTAGATCATAAAGGACTCATAAATATGTATCCGGATTTTGAATTCCAGAGGTGTAACGAGTGTCCGAATTTCATTTTCCGAAAGCTTCAGGAATCTAAATTCCGGAAGTTACGTTATGGAAAAAAAACTTGCAAAAACTCACCGAGACTAAAGGGTATTTTTGGAAGAAAAAAAAATCAAATTGAAGATGCAAGGTACAAATAAGAATTTGCAAGGTGTAAATAACAGTGTCCTTATCGTGTGCGTAGGGGGCAAATCGAATGATTGCACTACCTTGGCCCAATTCTAATGCAGGCGAGCCCAATCTTCTCATTTGCCATTTTGAAAGTCCATGACCAAGATACAAGTTAGCTTATAAACTCTTAGGCTTTGTTTGATAGAAGAGAATATGATAAGAGAGAAAAGGAGAAGAGAGAAAAGGAGGAGAAAACCTAGTTTTTCTCTTGTTTGGTGAAGGAGTGAAATAGAGAAGAGAGAATAAATTTAGTGGGACCCACCTAAGAAACATTTCTCTCCATATGTGAGAAGAAAATAGGAGATGAAGAGAGTTATTGTGTGAAATTACATGTGTAACCTTGTTTTTTGTTAGAAGTTTTTTTAATTTAGGGGCATTTTTTGTACTTTAAAAAACAATCAACAATTCTTTCTTCTATGTTTCTTTCTTTTTTCTCTTATACCAAACAATACTTAAAATCTACTTAAATTCTTACCTCTTTCTCTCTTCTCATACTCTTTCTCACCTCTTTCTCTCTTCTCATTTTCTCTTCACTACCAAACACACCCTTAAAGAGAACTAACTCCAAGCAATATGGGAATTTGAACCAAATACTACAACAAAAACTTAATCACAAAATTAAGATAGTTATTCTCTACCAAAAAAAACAAAATTAAGATAGTTATTCTTTATCTCATGCGTTATCAATAGGATCTATCACAATAAAATGCACAAACAAACTTTAGAAAACCTCCACATTTTTTAGTATTTTGGTGGACATAGATCCAGAATTGGATTGGCCAAAAGGAGGAGAGGATATTAAAAAGCAAAGACTGAAATAGCTATAAAATCATGGCTACTAGTAGAATAATCTTGTTAATGCTACACACTAGAAAGAATTCCATATTTACTGGGGAAAAAATGAAAATGTAGAAGGAATGCCATGCAAATGCTTCAATTTCCATCTTAAATTCTAGACAAACAAATATGAATGTGAATCTCACTTTATATATAAGATGTTAGACACAAGGGAATAACACTTTCAATAAAGGGAAATATTTTGCCCTCTTCCTTAATGGAATATATGCCGTATATTGTATAACTTGTATAATAGAATGTTTCGTCTTCGTGGACGTAAATAGTTGGGTAAAAGAAATATAAAAGTTAAAGGTTTTAATGAGTCTATGGGAGACCCAGCACGTGATATGGGAGACCCAACCACGTGATTAATTGCTTTATACCCGTTGTGTTGAGAAGGGTGGTAATATGAAATCTGAAAGTGCTTGAAATGAAAAGAGAAGTTTGCTTGCACTTTTTCACTTTAAATTTATAAGGTTGTCATGTTTTAAGAATATTATAATAATCTATATTTGCAATACCATTTGTTAGATGTTGCTGTTGGCAGTCATCTTTTTTCCCCACAGGGGAAGATTCGCATTTGACGGTTGCAAAGCAATGACACTAGAGTTATACAAATCCACTGTAGCATAAACACTCCCTATATGAAGTAACGTTGCAGGACCGGTTCAAGAGTGAATGAGGCCTAAAATAAATATTGATTGAGACATTTTTATTTAAAATGAGAAAGTCTGCTTGAATCATGTTAGGCCTTTTTGTTAGCATGTATGACCATTTTGCTTTAAAAAAACTAAGAGTAAATAATTTTTTTTATTGGTCGACCTAAAACTAGGGCTTTAGTAGCTTCACCCTTGGGCCGGTCCTATGATGTTGTAACTAATATTCCCATATAAAAAAGGTAAAATAAATGAAAAAACATTCCACACTCGACATCTTATGAATTAATTAGGATAAATCTATAAATCATTTTTTGTTTTTGAAAATTTAAGGGACCATTTATTTTGTTTTCGATTTCACGTTTGCAAGACCAGAACCTTTTTTTTACCCTTTTTTTTTTACAAATTGTATAAGAAAATAAAATATAAACAAAATGACATTTTTATAATTATTAATAAAAATAAGAAATGAAAATCAGCCTAACAAACTTTTTATTTTAATATTCATACCATGCTTTAGTCTATACTTTCTTTGTAAAAGTTCTTAGATCAAACACAATTGAGGGAAAGTGCACCCTGAGTCACACTGTGGTCCTCAAAAGTGGCTGCACTTTATGACTTTTTATAGGCAAAGAGGTACATTTGGAACCAAGTTTTATAAGACAAATAAATTAAAAGAACTTGTGGATGTTATATAGTTTCATATCTATAATAAGGATTTATACCTTCTTTACCCTGGATATCACTCAATGTTCACTTCCTGTAATGCTTCAGACAGTTACTTGCACTCCCCGAAATTGATTCTAAAGGAAAACTCGGATTCCCTATAGATTAATCTGCCTTTTATTTAATATTTTTATAAATAAAATTTCATTTAGTGAAAAGTCTAGTGGCATTTCTTATTTCATCTTTAAAACTTCAGATATATAGAAAGAAAACTTCTGCATCAATTGGCTGATTTAGTATGTTCATAAAGGTTCTACTCCTCGCCCTAAGGCTGTTAAGGGTAGGAGATTTGAAGATTAAAATTGCAGTTTAACTATAAAGACATGATGGGCAAGTTCGAAAAGCCAGCTAAGAGATAGATAGAGGAAAGACAAGGTAAACAAAAGAGATTATGAGTAAGTTTTTTGAGAACTTGTGTTGAGTGTTAGTAATCGATTGCACACATTCAATGCATGACCAGAATGGAGCTCAAGACTCACAAAGATGAACCTGGATCCTCTTCGGTGACTAGAAGTGTCCAATTGGAGAGAAAAAGAATCATGTAATATTATTTTATTCCATGTCTCTTTAGTCACCGGAGAGGATCGAGTTGAAAACCACAAAGATGTTAGAGAAATCATAAAATGTTTAGAAATAAATTAAAAACCAAATGATTACTTTTAAAATAGTTATGAAGTGACATATTGTTAATTAAAGTGACATATTGTTAATTAAACTTAGTTGTACATGTAAAATTTCATGGTTAAAATCAACGATCTTAATTTAGTTTAAAGAAAAATAATGACTTAATTGTACATTCGGTCCCCCAAGTATTAGTCATGTGCAATTTCGATCCCAATAAATTTTTTTGTAGCATATTTAGTCCCCCTATTTTTTCAATATTACAAATTCGGTCATTCCATTCAATGTACATCAATTCTTCATTGGACAACAAAGAAGAACTACTACTTTAAGCATATAGAACCTCTGATTGAGCTTGTGTGATAAAGAACCCCGCGGTGGAACAAAAGAAAAAATGGTCATGAAAAGAAGGGACAAAACTGGTAAATGACATAGAGAAACCACTAAATCATGTTAAAGCAGAGAAACAGAGGAGAGAGAAGCTAAATCTAAGGTTCTGTACGTTTAGAAAAGTGGTTTCTTCTCTGTTGATCATTAAAAGAATTGACTGACACTACATGCATCGGAGAACCGAATTTGCTACATTGAAAAAATAGGTGAGACAAACCCGATGTTCCATTGAAGAAAAACCTAATTAACTAAGCCTTAATCGTGAGATTAACGTTAAACGCGTATCATGGAAAAGCGAAAATACGAAAAACTTAAAACAAAAAAACGTACAAGAAGGTTAAAAATCACACACATATGTACACACACACACACAAAGATATATATATATATATATATATATATATATATATATATATATATATATATATATATATATATATATATATATATATATATATATATATATATATATATAAACATGTCCAATATGCCCCATCAGTAGAGCCCTGCTAGATACAAACTGTCACATACTGATATAAACAAAATACATAAAAAGATCAGGAAACAGAAACAATCTCTCAACACTCCGCTGAGCCCACCCACACTCAAAATATAGCAAAAATTGCTCACCGCACAAACCTATATACATATAGACACTCTGGCATCCCACTACCACTGGCATGGGTACCAGGTACTACCCTGACTCTCCCCAAATCTACGTCCGTAGACCCTCCATGGTGTTCACTGCATGGTGCTGATGTGGTCCCATCACTGCTGTCAGATATGATCACCTGGCGTCGCTGGTGCATGCACTGACACTACAAGTTGCGCCGTGCACGCCCTCAGGGAGCCACTCCAATTGGTCCAACGACCTCGGAGCTCTGCGACAAGTCCCATGGGTATGGCTGCGGTCCAGGTGGATGCAAGAAATGATGGAAGGGTAGACACTGTCCCGAGCAGAAGACTCCGATGAAACAAGAGTACGGAGCATCAAAATGAAAGTATCATGAGACATTATAAACAAAACCGATCGAGATAAACTATAACATCAAAATGTTTTGCATATTCGTTGGCGATCTCATGAAAAAAAAAAACAATCGAAAGAAGGTAGATGCACATTGACTAAACTATTGGTACAAACCTTAATTAGAGAAATCACTACTGCTGATATTATATTAATAAATGTGTGAATCTATGTCGTCATAAGGAAGAATAAGAGTGGAGGGATATCTCATATGCTGCAAACGTACTCCAAAGTTATAGACACATCACAGATAAACTTGACAACTCATTAATTAATTCTTGAATAACTAAAAGGTTAAAGTAATGTTTTGGTCCCTATACGTGACACTGATTTTCAATTTGGTCCATATACGTAAAAAGTTATCAATTTGGTCCCTATACGTGACACTGATTTTCAATACGTAAAAAGTTATCAATTTAGTCCTATACGTGACACTGATTTTCAATTTGGTCCCTATACGTGACACTGATTATCAATTTCCTATACATGACACTGGTTTTCAATTTGGTCCTCACCGCTAATTGGTCCCTATATAAGAGTGACCAAATTGCAAATTATTATCATATGTAGGGATCAAATTGAAAATAATTGTCACATGTAGGGACCGATTTCAATTTTTTTTTGTTGAATTGGTCCCTACATGACAATAATTTGTAATTTGGTCCTCTTATATCTGGACCAATTAGCGGTGAGGACCAAATTGAAAACCAGTGTCACGTATAGGGACCAAATTGATAACTTTTTACGTATAGGGACCAAATTGAAAATCAGTGTCACGTATAAGGACCAAAACATTACTTTAACCTAACTAAAATAACGTGTTAAGAAGAGAAAATACATGTATAACTTTGCGTGAGAATAAGGAATCCTGATCATACAATTATATATATGATGATCAAAATTATAATAAGTTACATAAAAATTATGTCATCACTCATTACTTAGTAGAATTATATACATTTATATTTTAATTTGATGATTCAAGTTAAATTAAATCCTCTCTCACATTCCATCTCATGTAAAATTAATGATCACTACTCGTCCTGTGTGTGTGGAGGGAGGCATCGAATTTAGGGGCGTGGGCCAAAAGTGAGACATGCATGGCTCCAAGTAATGTCTTCAAAATAATGAAAAAGGCCTCAACATCTCTTTATTGATTCCAAAAGGGAGAGGAGCACACGCTTTGGTTGGTCCTGCCAGACCATCTTATAACCAATCCCTAAGACACATGGCAACCACAAGATATACAAGAACATTTGCAGATCTGTATCTTCCTTCCACGTGGCTACCCTTGATTTCCCCCAACACTACTATTTTTTTCTTAGGAAATGGATTTGTAGTAGTCAAAAATTTCATTTATTCAGTGCATTCAATAAAGAGAAATGTTTTTTGAACACCCCATTTGAGATACTTCCAGCGACACCCAAATATTTGGTTAATTACGTGTAAATATTTTGTTAATTCAGTTCATTATATAATTAATGGGTCATCCAGAAACTTACAATCATTTTCCACAACCATATTTCCACAACCAAATATTTGCAAGTGATTAACCAAATACTTACATGTTTGTGGAAAATGATTGTAAGCTTCATAATGACCCATTAATCATATAAAGAACTGAATTAACCAGATATTTGCGTGTGATTAACCAAATATTTACATGGTTATGGAAAATAAGTTTCAGATGACCCATTAACCATATAATGAACTGAATTAACCAAATATTTACACGTGATTAACCAAATATTTAAGTATCGCTGGAGGTGTCCCAAATGGGGTGTTCAAATAACACTATTGTTCAATAAATCAGAACCGTCCAATATCTACTCACATTTCGAGTTTTTTTTTTTATTTATATAAATGAAAGTTTACAGTGGTAAGCCTTATGGCTTAAAAAGCGTTTACAGAGAGATACTTACAGATTACCCACCAACGAAGTCCTCATATCGACAGTGGGATTCAAACTCACAATTGTGACACCCTACTCCCGGGTCATCACATGGTTACCCGTTTGCGGAAAAATAAGATTTTATTTGCTGGTTGCTTTCGGAAAATATTAATTTCTCAACGTGAATCTCTTCAAAATATGGTGATAAAATTTTTTCCTTTTAACTCCCTAACAACAACATAATCATAACCATACTTAGATATATAAGCATATATAGAAGTCATACAACTATACTACCTCGTAAGTTTCACACTTAGATCTTTATCAACTTCGTTTATTTCAACACATGATATCACATAAAAAGAACCTAAGCTGGTCTTAACTAACAGACAGTTATTGAGAATACCCTTATGGTCATTCCCACTAACAGATACTTCTCCAAGCATCTAGGAGTTAAGTCCTCGAGCGACTTAGTGAATCCCTCCGCTTCGTCCATGCTAGTATACCAAAGGAATACGATAGACTAGAGTAACATGTTATATTGTAAGGGTGAGACGCCAATATATGGATTTAACACAATAACTAAAAGCGCGACTCACAAAACAGCATATACACACATACAATTATAGCAGCATACATTCTCATAACTAAACAAGTACTTTATCAATGGGTTTCATACCCCAAACATCAACGTTTGAAAACTATGCATGAACACTTCAATATATAGTCTCTACATTTCGCTAAATCTCCGGAGATCACCCAACGTCGTATGAATGAGTTGATCAGACTCGATTGCCAAATAAGGCACATCGTTTTTTACCATAGCCCATTGTCCAACACAAGGCACAATGAGAACGTCGTGTATGGTTACCATAGCCCATTGTCCCACACTAGGCACAATGAGAACGTCGTGTATGGTTTTCATTGACCACCAAGGTACAATGATACGTCGAGACATGGATATCGCCATGATACCATGATTAACAGATACGTCGAGACATGAATATCATCAAGATACCATGATTAACTTCGTAGGCACGTCTGCCGATAATGCATGTAAATCATTTTGTTTTTCTTCGTTTTCTTCGTGTTAGATCTTTCCTTTGCCAAAGCTCAAAAGCTTATGACCATCGTAGTTTTCAATGTATTAACTTAACAACGTGTTTAGATCTTTCAACATCAACACAGGACACGAAGTCCGAGTACTCAATCACAAAACCTTAGACCTTGCAATCAGCCTTGGGGTTTGTGGTCGTAGAAAACAACATTTACCTTTTACAACGTAACCCACCACGTGGATATACAACGTGAAAAGGACACCAAGTCCATAACAACGTAATCTCATAACATGGATACTCAACGTAACACGGATCAAAGATCTTCGTGCTTAAATTAAAGAACACTAGTATCGCGATGTCTCTGATACTAGGCTCACGTTTCAACGTAAACACCATTTTCGTTCTGTGAAAAACAAATCCAAAACAAAGTCTCCGCAACTTATCCAAGTTGACGGAAAATAACACGATTAGAAAAAACTCCTTTACAAAAACTCCTTTATAAAATCATCGATTACTTGAAATTCTTTTCTATAACGTTTATGTTCCAAAAAGAGAATCACGTGAGGCTCAAGTTTATCTAAAATACGTACTGCCGCTTTAAAAATACTTGTCGTCGACACTTTTCCAATTTGCCGTTCAATTACATCTTTTAAGCCAATTAAGCCAAAACTTAGCTTTTTCCACTTAAACAATTTTCTAAAATCATACTTAAGTTATTTTTGAAGATTAATTTCATAAAATAACTTTTTATAATATTACGGAATTTCTCACGTAAAAATTAGCAGTACTAAAATATTTTCACGGTTACGTCCTCACTGTGACTCATAGTTGACTTTTTATCAATAAATCATTAAAATAATAATATTTCTCAATACTCATTATTTTTCCCAAATAATAATTTTCACTACTATTATATTCCAACATTTCCCATAAAACATTGAATATAATGTATATAGCTTATTAAAGCTTTTATCTGATTAAGTCGGTTGTGCACTGACCACTGTCAGGCTTCACAAACAACACTCAACAACATCATCAGAATTATATCACCAGGCAGATCATGCATCATAGCAATATAATACACAACTGCAGATAATTAAATAAATTAAAAGCAGATAAATCATCTAACGCAGATAAACAACACAACGTAAACAGCATAATCAAAGCACCACAGCCACATATCAAGTATACAGACCACACTAAAGCTAATAGTTATTGGGAAAAATCCCTCAGGTAAGCTCCCCTTACCTCTTGAAGAACTTGAACCTCCGATTTTCAGTCTTGACACTGTTTCGAGAAATCGGCGACACACGTAACCTTCAACAACACATCCAAACAACCAATCAAAACAAGCAAAACAATCACCTAATCCTCTTTAATAGGTCACGGCCTCCTTAGGGTTTTGTGGCTCAAAATCACTAAACTTGCTTAAGTCATGGATTAATAATTCTAATATACTTGAGGAAATGGATTAGGGCTAAACAACAAAGTTAAGAATCAAAACCATCCTAACCCTCTAAATGGTAGATTCGGCCAAGATGGGTTTCAAGGGAAGAAAATTTTTGATCATCACATGCTCTTAGATACAGACAATATACATGATTATAAGAACATAGGAAGTGGTTTCAACGTCATAGGATTTTTCTAGAATTTGTTATGGATTTTCAAAGTTCTAGAACTAGAAATGGGAAAATATGATTCATGGCATAAACATGAGAAACAATTGAATATGAAAGCTTAGATGATCAAGGAGTTGAGCTTTTACCTCTTGAAGATTGAAGAAATGGAAAAAATGATCAACCAACACTTATATAAAATCTGGACAGTTTGAGGGTGTGTTGGTTTTGTGAGTATATCTCATGATATACTCATCCAAAAATTACAAACTTTGGCTTATTGGAAAGATAAGAAGAAAAGGAACAACTTTGGTGTTTAAGGTTTCATTTGTTGCGGATCATAACAGGGGTGAAAAAGGCCTTCTTTCTGCTGTCTCGCATGGATCTGAGGATTCTGGGCAGTTTCTGTATTTTGGCCATAACTATCAATATACTCATCCGTTTTTTATGAACTTTAGCTCGTTGGAAAGAAAAGAGAAAGAGGAACAACTTTTATGTTGATAGTTTTTTCGAGTTTCAGAAAGGAAGATGGTCATAATTTCGGTGCAAGTTCGGTCAGTTTAGGACATCCATAATCATTTTCATGAAAAATGAACAAAAGTTCATCCCCCACATGAACATAGGTTCGGCCTAGTCATGAAACAATCTCTTGGATTATGATAGCAAGAAGGATTATAAGCACATAGAAATTGGTTTCACTATTTTAGAAGTTTTCTATGATTTATGGTGATTTTTTCAAAATTCTAGATCTAAGACTTGAATCATGCATGAACTAGATGATCAAAGCTTTGAAATGAAAATATTTATGAAGAACATGTTATTAAATGATGATAAGGAGTAAGAATCACCTCTTAGAAATGAAAACAAGTGAAGGAATCACCAACTTCCTTTGAAAACTCAAGCTTTTGGAGTAAGAAAAAATGGAGTTTTTGAGAGTTTGGAGAGGATGAAGAAGAGTGTGGAAGAATGGAGAAGCTCCTAGCTTCTTCAAGAGCTTATGGCAGCCACAAGGAGGCTTGAGCCTTGCGAAATTGGGCTTGGCAAAAGCCCAAGTCCATTACCAAATTTTGCAACATCAAAAATGCTCAAGACTTCAATCACAAACCTAGGAAATTAAGAGTAGGAAATTGGTTTTTCATGGAATAACTCTTGGCCACGAAATTTGGGCCTCAAAACTGCAGCCCAACATGATTTGGATGAGTGAAAAATTGATCCACTTCACTTAGTGTATCATAGAAACTAGTTTAGGGACCAAAGTGCAATTAAGAATAAGTTTAAGGACTTAAGTGTAAAATCCTTCAAATTCTAATCCTAACCTTGTAGAATCTTCTAGACTCAAAAGTGTGACTCATCCATATGAATCATCTCAAAATTCTAGGATAAACTCTTTATCCGCTCTTGGAAACTCCGTCGTTCGCCCCGTCGTTTACCAGATTGAAGATTCTGCCCGAATAAAATATTATTATTTCAGAGCTCATGCAATTTTTTCGAAACGTGGAAAAAGGACCGGGGCAAAATATAAAACCTAATGGTTTCGTTCGCAGATAAAAATTAGGTCTTCTGAGCAGTATAATTATACTGTCAGTGAAATTAGCAGATCGGGCTCCGTCTGACTTTTCGACCCAAAATTTAATCATAAGTTCCTTCACTCAATTGAAGCTGAGTGGTGAACTCCGTTTAATTAAAATAATTTTCTAACGTTCCAATAAATATATTAACATAAATTCACTCATTATCGAAAAAGGAAAATCGGGGTGTTACAACAATACCTTGTGGGTTATGAGTTGTATCCTTACCAACTGGACCAACCTTCGTTGGCTTACACTACAAAACCTTTTCTTACTGACGGGCAACATGGTCGTCGGTAATTATGGCATTACCGACAGAAAAAGTAGTCGGAAATGATGAAGATGAATAGTTTCCAAAGTTACCGACGGAATGACATCGGTAACATTACCGAGGGATATTCCGTTGCTAAATCCCTCGTTATTGGTGGCAGGAAGGAGAACATCCGTTGGAAACGTTGACAATGTTACCGAGGGAAATTCCATCCGAAAGTTTATGTCACATTATCGATGGAATTTTCCGTCGGTAATTCAAATGGAAAAAAGCATCAGAAATTTTTAATGTCCGTCTAAAAATCTAAAATATAGCAGCACCAAACCCCCCCCCCCCCCCCCCCCCCCCCCCCCCCCCCCCCCCCCCCCCCCCCCCCCCCCCCCCCCCCCCCCCCCCCCCCCCCCCCCCCCCCCCCCCCCCCCCCCCCCCCCCCCCCCCCCCCCCCCCCCCCCCCCCCCCCCCCCCCCCCCCCCCCCCCCCCCCCCCCCCCCCACCACTTTCCTTTTCTCTTCTTTCTCTCACTTTCAGAGATCTCTCTCTTCTCTCAGCCCCCCACCACGCGACCGTGACCACTGCCTCCACCACCCGCCTTCCACCCTCTTGTCTTCTCTCTCCCTGCTTGCCCTCTCCATCTCCCTGCTCCCCCGCTCCTGCCACACCCTCTCCCTCTACTAATGTGTGTATTAAGTGTGCAGATCATAAAGTAAGAATATCATGACAAAGAAACAAAGTCTTTATGATGCGTCTGTTATATGATGCGTCTGAACAATGACTCAGTCTCTACCATTCCGCTTAGGCGACTGGATGACCCTCGCTTCAACAATATTCAAACATAAAGAATATTCCTTGATTATTTCGAATAAAGAAATTCGATATCAGAAAACTCAAAGCACCATTCCGCATTTGAAGATTCTTTTGTTGCAAAGGGCAAAGTGAGCTTTACTTGGTCGCAGACCCGCTTAGCACAAATAAGGAAAGTTGCGTTGCCGGTCTAAAAAGCAACAAGCATTGCTCTGAATCAAACTACACTCTGATAAAGCTATGCCAACCTATACGTTTAACTAGGTGTGCAAACAATACTTATTAGTTGAGCTTGCAGAGGCAAAGTGTGCAAACAATACCTTCTGTAACCTTATCAGTTATAAGGTAAATACTTGGTGAAGTCAAGGACTGGACGTAGCCCAAGGTTTGGGGCCAACCAGTATAAATCTGTGTCTCCTATTGTTAGCTTAATCGTTTCAGTTTGCTTTATGTTAACTGTGCTAACTAGGTTGAAAAGTGAATCTCCTTTTTATTATCAGACGCATCTTTGTGTCTTATAGTTTAAATAGAAATGTTTTTTAAAAAGTATTTAAAACACAATTCAATCCCCCTTCTAGTGTTTTATATCTGTTCATTTCACTAAATTCATTGGACCCTACCAAATTCTTCGTAGAGTAGGTCCTGTAGCTTACCAAATTGCCTTACCGCCTTTTCTTTCAAATCTTCATAGTGTTTTCCATGTGTCGCAATTGCGAAAGTATATTCCTGATCCTAGTCATGTCATAGAACCTGATACAGTACAATTGAAAGATAACTTAACCTATGAGGCATTAAAGTGATTTGGAATGCAACGTCGGAAGATGCTACATGGGAGTTGGAGGACAAGATGAAGGAACGATATCCACAATTGTTTTAAGGTGACTTTAATTTTGCGGACGAAATTCTTTTTAGAGGGGTAATGTTGTAACACCGCGTTTTTACTGTTTTTCATTGCGATAGAACTTTAATTCTTTATATTTTTATCTGAAACCTTGAAAATAAATTTGGATAAAACAAAATAATTATTATAACCTTATGGTAGAAGATTACGGTAAAAATTTAGGTTTAAAATTCAGACGAAACCCGGTCTACGTTTTCACTGACAGTAAAATTTTACTGATAAGAAAACCTAATTTTGTGTCGTGAACGAAACGATTTAGGTTTATATCGTATTTGCAACCATATTGGTTTTTTATTTTTGAAAATTTTCACGTAAAAATAAAATAATATATTTTATACGGGCGAAATCTTCAAAGAAAACGTGCGTAAAACCTAAGTCAGGTAAACAACAAAGCCGGATACAAAGCTAAGGTGACTGAAGTGACTGACATGACGAGCATTTATTGCACCTTATCAAGTCATGATGACATTAGCAAATATCTAGATATTTTTCTAAGTAAAAAGACCAAATTGCCCTTAAGCTTTCATGGAAATTCCATTTTTGCCACAACAAATTCTTGACCAAAATAACCCCACACTACAAGGCCCCCCTTCTAAACCAAGCACTTGGTCATTCATTTTCATTTCATCAAGTTGATTTCATATACATTTCTTTCACAAAAAACTCTAAGTTCTTCATAAAAAAATTTATATAGGAACTCTAAGATCTTGTCCATTTCTTCCAATTTTAGATGTATAGCCTTATGATTCATGATCATAACTCCACTTCTCTTCACAAATTTTCTTCTTATTTCCATGTTTTCTTCAAGTTCCATTTTCATGAGATTCATGGTTTAAATCATGGAAAATTATAGAAATGGAATTTGTGAGTGATGGCAATTTTTCTATGCTATATAATACTCTAGGATCATGTATCCAAGAGCTTGAAAAAATGGAAAACCCTAGTCTCTTTATTTGGTCTTGGCCGAACCCTACATAAAATTGATTTAGTAGGTTTTTTTCATCCTTTAACTTGTTTTCTTGTTGATTGCTCATGGCTAGGTTTTGTTGTGCAAAACCGTGAGGCCTAGGTGAACAACACCATCTTGTTACTTGACTTTCCAAGTGATCAACAAAGGTATGGGGGAGATTACCATCATCCTACCTTAGGGTAGATATGTTGGTGGTTTATTTAGTGTGTATATGGTCTTGTAATTCCTAAATATGAAAGTTGTATATTTTATTGCATATGTGTGTGATCCTCTTGAAGGATTTGATTTGATGCTTGGTGGTGGTATGGTATGTTACATGGTGGTTCTGGTTTCAATGATCTCAAGATTGAAACCTTGATTGTTGTTTGCTTGATTTGTTAAAAAAAAATTGCCTGATATGTTATTTTAGGTCATTCGACCATAACTGTTTTAATGGGTTCCATGTTGATTTAATTTGTTTGAATAATTTTTATAGGGATTGAATGAGTATATAAGAGTATAGAAATTGGTTTGGGTTGATTTGGATATGTATGTGAAAAGATATGAATTTATGAGTCTATAAGGACTTATATGCAATTTTTGAGAATTTCAGTGGCTGTTCTAAAATTTATACTCTTATGTGCTATGATTGTAGCCCTTGATGATATAAAACCATGGAAATTGGTTTGACGTTATTTGGACTAATATATAAAAATATATAAGCTTTTTAGTAAACAATGACCTTTTTGCAAATACTGTAAAATATGGGGCAGAAATGTAATTTCTGGAATTTTTATGGTGACTGAAAAATATTTCTATAAAAGTTGGTTTGGTGTGATTTGAAGTTATAGATAAAAAGTTATAATGTTTTAAGTAAATAAGGATCTTTTTGCAATTAATGAGAGTTTAGGGACTAAACTGCAATTTTCGAAAATAAATATAATTGGACAGTTAGAGACTATTTTTAATATCTATCTAAGTGTCCTAGGACTCCAAAATAAGTTTTGGACCATTAGAGTTTAAAATAGTTGAAAAAGAAATTACGCGATTTTCGAACTTAACGACGTTCGGTCAAGTTTTTAGGAATTTCGTATAAATGGAAAGAAAAATGTAAAATTAGTGTTTCAACATCTTAATATCAGTATTATAACCTAGGAGAGTAATAGATTTGAAGTGAAGAACCATATTTTCAAAAGTATGGCTTTTGGGCCTAAATTCAGTAAAAAGCGGTGAAACTGTCGTTAAGCATTTTTAAATATTCTCGAGAAAATGTTTTGAGAAATTGATACCTGTGTATCTTTGAGGGAAACTTTTCTTAAAAATTGATTTGATTTTATCTAAAGATTTTGGTTTGAAGCCAAAAAGGATTTCAGTCTTCAAAGATGAGGGTTTAGGGTTTAGGGTTTATGGTAAAATGCAAAAACCTAAGTCATGAACGACTTAGTAAAAATACGAACGTAATCATTTATGATGTGGGGTGGAACAAGACCTTATGTCATAAAGTATGGATAATTCATTATTCGCGTCTCCATAAATTTAATGGACTCAGAATGATTTGTTTTCTTGGAAGCCAAGAAAAAGCCGCAAACTAGAAAAGTGCAGAGAAATAATTAATTGGACTTGTGAACCAATCTCATAATATGCTAGGACTTTTAATCAAGGACCTTAAGAAATCTTTGCACAAAGATGAAAGGTTACGTGAGAACTTTAGCTCGATGTTAAGTACCGGTGATTTGGACTTAAGAACATCTAGCATCTGATAAAACACGTTGAAAGGATTCCGAAGGAATCAAGATGTCATCCGGTGGATGGACAAGAAGAATGCATTTCCGGCAAAGTTCGCCTAAACACATAGTGAAACTATGTTCTGTAAGGCCGTTGTGCCTAGGAGATTGAGCTAACACTTTAACGTGGGTGCGAATTCCGTAGTGACGATCTGATTGATGCTCAGGGATGTTGAGGTATGAAATACTCATATAGGCCCAATTGGTTGCTCCTCTGTGGTATGGTGATCTTGCAATACACTGACATACTCGACTAGACGCTACGTATTTTCTGGTGGTGTAGGATGTTCCCGAAAAAGCCTTTGTGCACGTTACTGACTGATGACACATTTTATTACTCAAGGCTAGTGGAATCCGTAACAATCCTCCAAACCACTCTCTCCGACTATTTTTTAAAACCATGGTATAGGAAATCACATTCCTCTAGTCTTAGATGTCTCCTATCAAGGGAAAACGTTGCCTTGTGTTTATGTTTCTGTGAAACATTATTTTCCTGATATGATTGATGATATAACTTTATATTGATTGTTGTACGTACCTGTGTGTCGTACTACTGCATATCTGCGTTATGTGTATGATGAATGGGGATCTCACCTCATTTCTGAATTTTATGGTTTTATGTTCTATTTTACGTTCGACGAAAATGATGACAACACTGTTTCTCCATCACACCTAGTTGGAGATTGAGATGAACTGAATACATGGACAGTAGGTCAATGGCTTTAGTATAGTGTACGTGAGGAGTATACTCACAGCGTGACGTGGTATCATCCATGACTGTCATAGCTACGTGGGGATGACATTCCGTCATTGTTTTGCATTGGCCAGCATGATCAGTGTTGTGTCTATGTTATATTTTGTGGAGCTGCGTCTCCAATACTGTTATTATTATTATAAACCTATTTCCAGCTTGTTGTTAATTTACTGATGTTGGTATTTCCGTCATTTTCTGGATATGTATGTTTATGACTGATAGTACTTGGAGCATGGTCTATAAAATATTTATATATGAGTTGATGATGTATGTTAATGAATATGTATTGTTTTATTAGAGAAAAGAAAAAAGAAAAAAAAAAGGAAACCCGTATTTTTGGTAAAACATTTATTTTCCGCTTTACTCGGTCTTATAAAATAGAAATGTCACAGACAATGTAGCGTCCGAGAAGGGTGTTACACATTGGATCAATTAATTCTTGAATAACTAATAATAACTTGTTAAGAAGACAAAATACATGTATAACTTTGCATGAGAATAACAAATCCTGATCATACAATGATGATCAAAATTATAAGTTACTTAAAAATTGTGTCATCACTTAGTAGAATTATATACATTTATATTTCACTAATTAAGAAATCAATAAAAATTGTTCTATTAAAAAATTAAGTGTTAACCACTCTTTATTATATTAAATTAGATATACCAACTTCCAATACAATCTTTCCTTTCTCTCACACTCCATCTCATGTAATTAATGATCACTACTCGTCCTGTGTGTGTGTGGGGAGGCATCGAATTTAGAGGTGTGGACCAAAAGTGACACATGGCTCCAATAGTGTCTTCAAAATAATCAAAAAGGCCTCAACATCTCTTTATTGATTCCAAAAGGGAGAGGAGTATACGCTTTGGTAGGTCCTAGCAGACCATCTTATAACCAATCCCTAAGACCCATGGCAACCACAAGATATACAAGAACATTTACAGATCTGTAACTTCTACCACGAGGCTATCCCTGATTCTCCCCTAACACTACTATTTTTTTCTAGACTAAATTATACTTTTGGTTCCAAAATATTCAATCGAGTCCTTCCGTCATGTTGACTAACGAACATGGACGTTGACCCCATCTGATCCGTCGGAATTGGGGACCAAATTGAACATTGAATTGGGGGACCATTGTTTATTTATTTTGGGGTCAACGTCCATGTCTGTTAGTCAACATGACGGAAGGACTCGATTGAATAAGTTTTAGGAACTTAGGGACCAAAATAAACATTTTAAAAACTTGGGGACCAAATTGAACATTGAAAAATAATTTGGAGACTAAAAGTGTAATTTAGCTTTTTTTCTTTGGAAATGGATTTGTACTAGTCAAATTTCATTCATTCAGTGCATTCACTAAATCAAAACCGTCCAATCTACTCATATTTCAAGTTTTTTTTTTTTTTTGATAAACGAAATTTTAGGTGAGTTGGGTCCCGGGGGCTCACCAAAACCAGGACAGGCCTCACGACTCAAAGAGCGCTTACAGTGATACTTGTAGATTACACACCAGCGAGATACTCACATCGACAGTGGGATTCAAACTCACGATACCTTTTGGGTTATAAGCCGTATCCTTACCAATTAGACCGACCATCGTTGGCTTACATTTCGAGTTTATTTTTTAAATTCAGTTTATTGAGTTTAAAATATAAACTAAGATTTTAAATTGCGGTTGCGGTCGTAATCATGGTCACGTTGTGTTTATTATAATTGTTGACAATTGCGACAAAATACCGTCAATGTGGCCATAATTGCAATCGATCTAAAAAACCAGAACGTTACGATCCCAAATATGATAGCAGACCTTAATTTAAGACCCTGATATAAACTATCCCATCTTCGTCTAACGGTTCCGATGTATTGAATCCAATTAACGAATTATGAGATTTTGACAGTAGGAATCCGGGTCCCAACTTGCTCACCTCTCACTGACCTCTCACACTTAAATATATTCACCAACCAAACACACTCCACACATACACACTACAGTAGTGGACACAATTCACACAAAAAATGTTGAAGGAAGGTACAAACAATGGTACTGTTAGCAGTTCCAACAACAACAGATCACGTGTCTGTGATGCATGTCGGTCGGCAGCATGCATAGTATACTGCCTTGCTGACTCGGCCTACCTCTGCTCAGGCTGTGATGCTCGAGTCCATGGAGCCAACCGTGTGGCCTCACGCCACGAGCGTGTGTTGGTGTGTGAGGCTTGTGAACGTGCTCCTGCGGCATTCCTATGCAAAGCTGATGCTGCTTCTCTTTGCTCTTCTTGTGATGCTGAAATCCACTCTGCTAACCCTATAGCTAGTAATCATCACCGTGTGCCTATTCTCCCTACCACTGAGCCTCTCCGAGGTGAAGAAGATCATGGCTTCATAGGTAATTAATGTTAACTCATAAACACAAGTTGGTTTTAAACTATATAACTTGGTCCTATATGTTTAAAAAATTCAATTCAATCCTTATTATACACAATTATTTTGATTTTGATTTTTTTTATAGGCAAATGTTAGTAATTAGTGTGTTATGTTAGTGGGGGGAGTTGAACCTATGACCTCCTTATCACTCCAAACCCTATGACCCTCCCCGAAACCACCTTGACCACCTTATAACTCCCTATTTTGATTTTGATTGTTGTTGTTTATTATTGTTGTAATATACCATTTGTTGGAATTAAAATATAGGATCAAAATTGAAATTTTTTGTCACGAATAAGGATGAAAGGTAAAAAAGATTATGACATATAAGAAAAAAGAAAAGTATATATGGTCCTTATATACAATAATCATTTTCAATTTGGTCCATATACGTTCTCGTAACGTTCTTAAGAACTTACAAATGGCCTTACATGAGGGAGTGGAAGATGAGAGAAGAGAATGGAAAATGGACCAACAATATTGCGAGGATTTGAACCTACGCACTCACAATCCATATCTCGCAACTTAGCTAACTCAAGCAGACGTTAAAGTCTCTATAATTTAATTCTAACGAATGATATTATAACAATAATAAACTAGCATCATATATAGACCATGAAAAGTTTACTTTAACCACACAAGTTTATAGTTTATTAGTTTTTTTTTTATCCATCTAATTATAACTGATTGATTTTGTTTTCTAACAGATGTGAGAGATATGTGTCTAAAACAGAAATGTAATGGATGTGAGATAGAGGAAGAGGATGAAGAGAAATTCCATGAAGCAGAAGATGAGGCAGAAGCAGCCTCGTGGTTGTTGCCGAATCCGGTGAATAATAGCGACGAGATCAATGATGAGAATGATAGTTTTTTTATGGGTGGGGAAGTTGATGAGTATTTAGACCTTGTGGATTGTAACTCATGTGGTGATCACAACCAATTCAGTTCTGTTCAATATGATGATCATAATGAAAATCAGCACCAGCAGCATAGTTACAGTACTGTCCCTAAAAACAACAACAAAGATGCAAGGGACAGTGTGGTACCAGTTCAACAACAGGCACAGCATTTTCAAAATTGTTTTGACTTTGACTCCTCAAAAGTTGGACATAGTTACGATGGTTCTATTAGTCAAACTGTAAGGCTCTTTCTTTTTAGGTTAAAGTAATCTTTATGTGATACTGATTTTCAATTTGGTCCCTATACGTAAAAAGTTATCAATTTGGTCCTTATACGTGACACTGGTTTTCAATTTAGTCCTTATCGCTAATTGGTCCCTATATAAGAGGGACCAAATTGCAAATTATTATCACATGTAAGGACCAAATTGTAAATAATTGTCACATGTAGGGATCGATTTCAAATTTGTTTTGTTGAATTGGTCCCTACATGTGACAATAATTTGTAATTTGGTCCTCTTATATAGGGACCAGTTAGTGGTGAGGACCAAATTGAAAACTAGTGTCACGTATATGGACCAAATTAATAATTTTTTACATATAGGGACCAAATTGAAAATCAGTATCACGTACAGGGACCAAAAGATTACTCTAACCTTCTTTTTATGTTTCTTGTTTGGTTTATGCCCGTTTGAGTAATATTATTAAGTGTCTTGCTAATCATTGCTCAAAGAAATTTTTAAGGAATTTTTTTGGAAAGTACAATTTTTAAAAATTTAATGATTTGAATACATCACTTCCCTATGCGATATTTGTATGTTTGATTCTTTAACCAATGCAGGGCACTGGTTAGTATTTTCCAATTATTATTTGCACCTTGTATTTCCAATTTTTTCTATTCATAATTAGATTTTTGCATGATTGAGTTACAGGGTAAAATTATGTTTGCTTTGAGAGCAACAATTAATTGCTTTCATATGAAACCTACTTTTGGATGTAAAGGTAGGTTTGCAACATTACCCAAAACAGATGTTATTCGAAGCAACTTGAATTTGTACTTAATCAGATTTTGCTTTGACCTGCTTTGACTCTGCTTTCGAAATAGCAGTTTCTCTGCCTTTCCTGTTTGTATTCTAGTTTGCATAAGACAAACCTCAATTCTAGTTTGCAACCAATGTTGGATATTAGGAAAAGAGGAAATAGAGAGATGGAATTTTAAGAAAAGAATAATATAATCAGAATAAATGTTTGATATATTAGAGGTAGATTCCACAATATTTGGTAGATTATTAGACGTAGATTCCATCATATTTACCTATTTATTATCTTATATTTACTTAAAGTTTTGTTCAGTGTCTTAAGATCACTAATTAAGAATTTCAACGAAGGTAAGTTTTTTATTGAATACATTACTTTCTATTAAAATTTTTTGAATTTTTAATCATTACCCTTGCATTCTCCATTATATATTTTTTGCCATTTGATTTTAATCCCACTTATTTTTTACATATATACGCTAATTCTATGATATGGACAGATCCGAGTTATATGAGCTATAAAATGAATAAATGATGCGTGGTAAGTATTTTCCTGTCTCCGAAATCTGTATTTGGATTAACTAATTTTATATCTAAAAGAATTTAAAATTATAATTTACTAAGAAAACCTTTAAAAAACAATTATATATTTTTCTCCAAATAATTAAATCTAAACATGCCGTAATTCTTTTAATTACAACTTTTCAGATCTTTGCCTTTTTCCAATTTCATTTTCGTAGGCAAAATTTTTATATATATAATATACCGTGCTTGCTCTGATTATAAGGGTTATATAAAAGCTTTCCTTTTGTTGTCTCTCTCTATTTTTATTTTATTTTACAAAGCAAATGTTAATAATTAGTATATTAAGCTATTAGGGAAATTGAATCTGTAACCTCCTTATCACTCCAAACCCTATGGCTTGCTACCCAAACCAACTCATCCACCTTGTAACTCCCTTTTATTATCTCTTATTTTTGTTAGTTTTAGCTGTGACTTGAGCTTGACTCCTTATAAGAATACTCATCTTTGGAATTCTCTCGTCAGTTTTCAACCAGGCATAGTTAGATTTCCCTAAACTTACATCTATAATATGGCTATGTCTCTAACAAGAAAATTCCTCACTTCTTCAACTGATTTCATCAATTGTTATTTAGCATTAGTATAAAAAATTAAGCCTAAAATGTGCGGTGCCTGTTTTATTAATGTCGGAAAATGGTCAATTATTGGGCTCATTACCTTCATAAAGATGGCTATTAGCATTGTTTAGAATTTGTATCTCATAAACTTTCCCTGCTTTATAGTAAGTGGTAACCCATTTTAATTTTGTAATGTTTTCATTGAAAATCCAGGTTTCAATTTCATCAATGGATGTTGGGGTTGTACCAGAATCAACGATCAGTGATGTCTCAATTTCCCATTCAAAACAACCAACAATAGGGACAAGTGACTTATATACTCCCATTTCAATGCCTTCACATTTTACCCCATTGGACAGGAAGGCCAGAGTTCTAAGATATAAGGAGAAAAGGAAAACAAGAAAGTTTGAAAAGAAAATCAGGTATGCCTCAAGGCAAGCCTATGCAGAGACTAGACCCCGAATAAAAGGTCGATTTGCAAAGAAAAATGATGTAGAAGCCGATGTGGACCAAATGCTCTCCACAATTCTAACGACAGAAGCTGGATATGGAGTTGTTCCCTCTTTCTGAATATCCAGCTAAGTGCATGTTTGGGAGCGCGTCACTTCTCCCGAAAATCACGTCTTGGATGCAGAAGTTCCATATTGGAGATTTTGAAAACAAGCGTCAGAGTCTCCCCCACCACCGTTCCATACATGCACTAAAGAAATGATCAGAAGACAGAAGAGAAGGTTGTTAACAAGATCAATTGAAGCTACAATTACTTTATGTGTTTTTTATGTAGTCTAAATGTTTGGACTAATCATGCATATTAATTTATGCTTTATATAAGAATAGTTCTTATATTAAGTCATTAAATTACTGTCAACACTTCATTTTGAAAACTTTCCCAGATGATTTAATTTATCAATTTCTATAGTTTTTTTTTTCTAGATCATTTTCTGTATGGTCATGTCTATAATAACATTAATCATATCAACTAGTGAACTAACATTGAGTGATCAAATTAATTAATTCCATGAGATCAACAAGTTAACACTTAAAGGTGAAAATTATGCTTCTAGGAGTAGGGCATGCATGATGGAAATGCGTTAGCGTCTGAATGACTTATGATATATAGGATATTGATTAAGAAAACCAACATTGTGAATATTAATTGCTTCAACTAGTATTCAGAGGCAAATGACCCTTATCCTACCAACATTTGTCGCACAATTTCTATTTAATACATGCTTTTGTTTTGCTAATAACTACCTACTAATGGTACTGAATGTCAAGCCGTTACAAATCCGTCGCTAAGATTTGGCGCACTTTTGCCGGAACAAAATGGCGTCAGATTACCAACGGGCGAGGTCCTCAGTAATTATATACGGGCTATAAGGTCGTCGGTATTGATCTCAAAGTTTCTGACGGGCAAAGGTAGTTGATATTGATTAGTGCCTGTCGATAAATTTCTGTATATCTCAGAAGAAGGAAAAGCATAAAAGGTTGGGCTGGAACATCATTATCTTCTTCTTTCTTCTCTTCTATTCACTCTTTCTTTCTCTGTTTCACATCTTTCTCCTACATTCATCAATAACTGCTCTAATTTTTCAATTCAAATTTTAGTAACTAACACGTGAAACTATTTTAACAATTCAGTTTGTGTCAAATCAGGAACACCAACTAGAAACTTCACTTAGAGTGACATCATATTTTCTGCTTTCTCTTCATAGATGGCATTTGTTTCTCATCAAGACCTATATCTGTCGAAAGGCTAGATGATCTGATCCTCGTGATCAACTCTTTATGTCAAAACAACCGTCCTAACAACATCTATCTAATGTTCGTAGAAAAATTCATTCTATCACATATATATAGGTTTCTTTGGCATGTTGCAAACTTGGGGTCACAACGTTGTGGCTTTGATAGTTTCTACAATTCTGAATCATGACCGCAGTGGCGGCTGCATTTTTCAGCAATTATCCGAAATGATAGTAAACACAACGTAACTACAACCACAACCGTAATATAAAACCTTGATTGACAATAATCATAATCCATCCCTTTTCATCTAGTTCCATTTTCTTGATGTGATTCTTTGTCAAGATTATTGTTAGTATTTTGTTCCCAACACTTATGGTTCAAAATTTCTTAGGTCTAACACACAAGGTGTGGTCCAAGTGGCTAGTAGCTTGGGCCATTTAACCATATGTTCAGGGTTCGAATCCTGGTGATGGGAATAGAGCTGTATCTGTGGGTAGAGGAGTTGCCTCTTAACTGGTACTCTACATCCTCGATGGATTAGTCCTACGGTTATCGGCTTTGGGGATACCCTGGATTCCACCCCAGACCAAGCAGCAACAACAACAACAACAAAAAAAAAAAAAAAAAACCTTAAGTCTAACCGAAGACAAAGCCGTTCAAAGTACCAATGAAAAAGGAAAGTGTACGTGAGTCACACAGTGTCCTCAAAAGTGCATGCTGTTTCTTACTTTTTATCTAGGCCATGATATAGAAGTGGAACAAAAAAAGAGAACTTTACTTGCACTTTCTCACTTTAAATTTCAGGTTGTCATGGTCTAGGAATATTAGAATATCTACATCTATAATGCTATTTGCTACATATTACTCTGTTAGCACCATCCTCCAAGGAGAATAACATTCACATTTCATGGCTGCAAAGCAAAATTGGAAAGAGTGTACGGATGCCAAGAAAAGGGTCTAGAGGTTGGAATAATCTTCCTTAAGGTCCTTGTATTGGAAGTTGCATATATGCTTCCATAAAAAGTGATCATATTGGTTACTATTTTAAAGTAAATTACACTATCAATATATATGTTACAAATAGAGAGATATGGAATAAGGAATTAGTTACAACTTCCAAGTTAGTTAGATTGTTAGTTAAATGGATTAGTTAATATATATATATATATATATATATATATATATACACGCTCAAATTTACTCTCATTGCATTAACTTTTTTTGTTCGGTAAATTTCAGCTTCAGCTTCCATTTTCTTTCTTCTCTACCATATGTTTTAAAATTATCATCTCCCATGCATGAGTAAATTAGAAAAGTCATAATGCCACTCTTGTGTTTCTCAAAAATTTTAAGACTTGTTTTATTGTAATATTCATATTACTCTGTGCTTTCTAGCTCCATAAGCTTCCTAGTTCAAATACTATTAAACAAAAGTGCACCGAGTCTTAGTTGTTCTCAAAAGTGGTTGCACTTTTTCACTTTTATGAATGGCGTGAAATACTAGTTGAACAAAGTTTAGACAGAATAGAAGAACTAGTGGAGCTTGTTGTCGCATATATATCGGATGATATCCCTTCGGATATCCTTGAAAGCTTCACTGACTCGCGATGACCTCTATATACAGTTACTTGCACTCCCAAAATTTGTTCGGAAGACAAAAAGTATATTGATTCCCTTTAGACTGTTGGAGAATAAAGTGAGCAAAATAAAAACAATTGTACTCTATATAAATTGGGAAGTTTTGAGTCCAAATTAGCCCATTTCCTCAATTGGGCTCAATCTTAAATGTTGATATGGTATTAGAAACCATTAAATTTTTTTTGGTTAAAATATCATTTTGGTCCCTTAACTTATTTTTTAGATTCAATTTGGTCCCTTAACTTTTAAAATGTTCAATTTGGTCCCTTAACTTATCTTTTAGATTCAATTTGGCCCCTTAATTTTTAAAAGGTTCGATTTGGTTCCTTAATTTGTCTATGTTGACTCAAGTTAGTCGTCTCCCATCAATAATGTCAGTAACAGTGTTAAATGAGTTTCAAATTGGTCCTTTAAATTATTAACGAGATTCAAATTGGTCCTTTAAATTATTAGCGAATTTCAACCGGATCCTAAAAAATTAACACTGTTAATGACTCGTTGACGAAGATAACTAACTTAGGTCAACAGACACAAATTAAGGGACCAAATTGAACTTTTTAAAAGTGAAGGGACCAAACTGAATCTAAAAAATAAGTTAAGGGACCAAATTGAACATTTTAAAAGTTGAGGGACCAAACTGAATCTAAAAAATAAGTTAAGGGACCAAAATGGTATTTTAGCTAATTTTTTTAAAAAAAGTGCAAAAAAATAATTAAGGACTCTAACTCCCAAAAAAAATATGGCACAAGCTTAGGCAACAAAAAATAAAATGGACCGCCTCTTGTGACTTGAGGGGGAGTCTTGGAGAATAAAGTCCCACATAGGGCAAATAAAGACAATTGTAACATATATAAGTTGGGAAGCTTGAGTCCAAATTGTTTTGGCTTTTTGGATAACAAAGTAATTCTCAAACTTATTGTATGAATCAATCAACTCCCTCAATCTTATTTGATGAAAAGTATATATAGCTACCCTCAATATGATAGCTTAAACTTCTGATCTAATATTTTTGACAAAGTTTTTGCTATCTACTTGGCTACTAATTAAGTCTATTTTGGTGATAGAGTGCATGGTTTTAAAATACAGGCCACAACACATCACAAAATTGTAGATTGTGGACTGCATTGACCAATCGCCTGATAACCTCGACCACAACACGACTACGATCGTAATTTGTATTTCAGATAACCAACAAGTAAAATATGTATAGAGGTGGAAATAAGTTAGCCTAAGCTAGACCCTGACAAACCTTAGCTTGGGCTGGGTTCCAATCTCAAGTCATGAGTCTGGCCTATTAGCTTGATACACTAGTGGAGAATATGCAATAAATGAGAAGGGTACACGTCTGTTAACTAAAAATGAGACGTTATAAAGGAGGCGGTGGCAGAACCGTAATTATCAGGTTCATTTAAGACACTTTTAATGTCTGTTCTTTAAAGAACTGACATTAAAAGTGAGTCCCAAATATTTAACAAAGTATACGTTAACCCCGTGCGCTCACTACCACCACTCTCATTCTCACTCTCACTCTGCCCTCACCCTTTCTCTCTTGATCACCACCACGCAAGGTACTTTCCTCTCCTCTTTCTTTCTCTTCCTCTCCTCTCTCCACCACCATCACACTAACTCTCTACCCTAACTCTCTTTGTCCATTTCAATCTCAGCCACCACCGCTAGACGTCGCACCGCCACCACCATTTCCCACTAACTCTCTCCTTCTCCTCTCTGTGAACGTATGCCGCACGCGCCCTTTGAACTCTGTGGTAAGCTTAACCATTTCCCACTTTTTGGCATTTTCTTGCTCTTTTAGGTTTTGATACTGATAATGATGCATTTACCCTTTGTTTGCTTTCATTTGCAGGGTTTTATAACAACAACTAAGCATTTTCCCATTAGCCTGTGGCATGAGTAGCAGTATTTGCAGGACTTTAAACTAGGAATATTGGGCACTTCTCAGATTACTAGCTTCTCATCTAAAGGTTTTTTTCTTTTTTGAAACTCTCTTGTTTTTTTTGAAGAGAATATGCTTTTGAAATGTATGGCAAGGATGTATCATATGCTTGTTATGCTGATGAGTTATAGCTGATGAGTTAAGTATGGCAATCAACCAAAAAAAAATGTATCATATGCTTTTGAAATTTTTAATTTATTAACTGTTATCATATGGGAAGCATTCAAAAAAGTCTCCACTATCGGTGAACTTGCCGTGATTTTTTATGCTGGATAAAATTATAATAATCATGAATTGGGGTTATGCTTGTCTTGCTATGTGTTTTTTGGTTATGCTTGTTTGAATCTTTGTGTATATCTTGTTTGAATCTTTGGGTTATACTTGTTATGCTTGTTTGAATCTTTTATTTATTTTATTTTAAAAAAACATAATAGATTTTGAAAGCACCATATTGGTTTTTTTTTTTTTTTTTTTTTTTTTTTACAAAAAATGATAGATTTTGATAGATTTTGTTAAGGATGGCCATGGGTCGGGTTGGGTTAGGTGGGTTCAAAGAGAAAAAGATAGTTACTGGCCGAGTGAGCTAAGTTTGGTGATATTGGTTGTAAATGTGCTTGGTGTGAATAAGGAATGACACAAAATAGGGTTAAGGGTGCATCCTATCCTCAGCTTAATTTGATGAGAATGAATGCTAAATGAAATTATATTTTAACCTAATGATTAATATATCCATTTTGACTGAGGTTATGTGACTGAGGTAGTGGTGTATATATATGGTTGTTAGGTTTTCAAATACTAGCTAGTGTGCTTTTCCAATCTCCCCTATTGTGCTTATATTGGATATATGTGTGTATATCTACAAAACCTATATTGAAGGGAGTAGAAGAGTTTATAGAATTTGCTCAAAGGAATGTTCCTAATAGTAAAGGAATGTACTGTTGTCCTTGTGTCAAATGTTTGAATACGAGGAAATGTACGGTCAAGGATATACGTACTCATCTTATTTTTTTTGGGATTTGCTTGAATTATACAAGATGGATATGGCATGGTGATTTGTTGTTAAGTACTAAGCCAAATGTCTCCCAAAGTGAGGACGTTGACCAGATATGGAGGATGGTCGAGTAGAGGACATGATCCGTGATATTGGACAAGAATCTTTTCAGTGAGCACATGTGTATGAAAGGTTGTGTAGTGATGCGGACAAGCCTTTGTATCCAGGGTGTACTAATACACGATCGTCGATGGTGTTAAAATTGGTTTGTGTGAAGGCGAGAAATGGTTGGAGCGATAAAAGCTTCACCGAATTGCTTGAATTATTAAAAGGCTCCAGAGGGCAACACATTGCCTGACTATAACTATGAGGCCAAGAAGGTATTGTGTCCGATGGGTATGGAGTATCAGAAGATACATGCATGCCCCAATGATTGCATTTTGAACACGAGTGATTATGAAGAGAATCACGCTTGCCCCAAGTGTGGGTTATCACGCTACAAAGTAAAGGATGATGATGATGGTGATGATCTTGATAATTCGATTTGTGATGTGAAAAAAAAGGGGTCCTCCTGCAAAGGTGTTGTGGTATCTTCCAATAATTCCAAGGTTCAAGCGATTGTTTGCTAATGTGAAAGATGCAAAGAATCTTAGATGGCAACATGATGAGAGGAAACGTGATGGAAAGGTTCATCATCCAGCTAATTATGTGCAATGAAGAATATTGATACTTTGTTTCTGGATTTTGTCGATGAGCCAAGAAACCTAAGGCTTGGACTTGCTACGGATGGAATGATTCCATATGGTAACTTAAGTAGTATTCATAGCTTATGGCCTGTTCTTTTGACAATTTACAACCTACCTCCTTGGTAGTGCATGACGCGCAAATACATGATGTTATCTATGATGATTTCAGGTCCAAAGCAACCTGGAAATGACTTAGATGTTTATCTAAGTCCCTTAATTGAAGACATGAGAAAGTTGTGGGTCGAAGGTGTTGATGTAGTTGATGGGTATTCTCACGAGACTTTCAAGCTGCGTGCCATGTTATTTTGCACATCAATGACTTTCCAGCATACGGGAACTTGTTCGGGTACAGTGTTAAGGGGCATAAAGCATGCCCTATATGTGAAGAAGGCACATGCTACACTCAGTTGCATCATGGAAGAAAGACGGTTTACCTTGGGCATCAGAGATTTCTTAAACGTGATCACCAATATCATAAGATGAAAAAAGCTTTTAATGGATGCCAAGAGACTGAAAATGCTTTGACGGCCTTAAATGGAGCGCAAGTTTATCAACAGGTGAAGCACATCAATGTTATCTTTGGCAAGGCCAAAAATAAGGCTAAGGCTACTGAGAAAAACATATGGAAGAAGAGGTCAATATTCTTTGATCTTCCATACTGGTGCAAGCTTGATGTCAGACACTGTATTGATGTGATGCATGTGGAGAAAAATGTGTGTGATAGTGTGATCGGGACGCTTCTCAACATTCAGGGCAAGACAAAGGATGGTGTGAATGCTTGTTTCGATCTCTTTGCGATGGGTATACGAGAGCAGTTAGCTCCAGTTGTTGAGGATGGTAAGCGGACATATTTGCCTCCAGCATGTCATACTTTGTCAAAAAAAGAGAGACAAAGTTTTTGTGAGTGTCTTCAGGGCATCAAAGTTCCACATGGTTACTCTTCAAATGTCAAGAGGCTTGTCTCAAGTGATGTCAAATTAGTTGGCTTAAAGTCTCATGATTGTCATATCTTGATGCAACAACTTCTGCCCGTGGCTATTCGTGGTATTACTCCTAAAAATGTGAGACATGCCATTACTAGGTTGTGCTCATTCTTCAATGCTATATGTAGCAAAGTCGTTGACCCCCATAAGTTGGATGAGTTGGAAGTTGAGGCTGCTACAATCTTGTGCGAATTGGAGATGTATTTTCCTCCTTCGTTTTTCGACATCATGGTTCACTTAATTGTTCATTTAGTGAGGGAGATTAGATTATGTGGCCTCTTTTTTTTTGAGGTGGATGTACCAGTTGAGCGATACATGAAGATCTTGAAAGGGTATGTGAAGAATCCACACCGTCCTGAAGCATCTATTGGTCAAAGGTACGTTGCAGAAGAAGCTATTGAGTTTTGTTCAGACTACCTTCCTAACACGGATCCTATAGGGGTTCCTAAGCCTCGTCATGATGAGAGAAAATGTCAAGGTAAAGGTACACATGGCGTAATGGTTAATAGCAAGGGTCGGGAGGAAGTGCTTCAATCACATTTGTATATATTGAATAACATCGATTATGTTCAACGTTACTTTTGTGAATATAAAAGAAAAGTCAAGGAAGAAAACCTCGAATGAACGAAAGGTGGTTGTTGAACAAGCATAACAAGACTTTCTTACAATGGTTCAAGGAAGAAATCATGAAGGGTGGTAGTACTGCTTCTGACGAATTAGAATGGCTAGCACGTGGGCCTAGCTTTAATGTCATATGTTGGAGCGGATACGACATCAATAACTTTTCCTTTTATATAGAGGAACAAGATAACAAGAGTACCATGCAAAATAGTGGGCTTATGATCGTGGCCGAATCAATGCACTTCTCTAGTTCAAAAGATACAAACCCCGTTATTGCACCGATACCTTACTTTGGAGTCATTGAAGAGATTTGGGTGCTCGATTACACTAAGCTTACGGTGCCAGTTTTTAAATGTAAATGGGTTGATAGTAAAAGTGGTGTACAAACTGACGAATGGGGGTTTACATTGGTAGACCTTTGCAAGTTAGGTCATACAAATGAGCCTTTCATCATGGCTTCCCAAGCAAAACAAGTGTTTTACATCACTGATCCTTCTAACAAAAGGTTGTCTGTTGTACTCCAAGGAAAAAGCATGAATAATGGTAGTGATGAAAATCAAGATTCAACTCTTGATATTTCTGAGACTCCTTCTTTCTCAACAAACATGCCCACTATCATTGAGGAAACACAGGTGGACGATGTACATGCCACTCGTGATGATCATCACGAAGGGATATTGATATAGCTAAATTAAACTTGAACATAGTGTAAGTTTAGATTTATTTTTATTTATCTCCATGTTAGTTTAGATTTATTTTTATTTATCCATATGTATTTATCTTTATCTTTATTTATCCATGTTAAAATGACCTAATTTATTAATTTTTGTTTCTGAACAGGCATACACATGGATAAAGCTGACATCCCACATACACGGGAGGGGTCGGTGGCACCTATGCCTGTTGATAGTGTAAGTTTTATTTATACATATAATTTAATTAATTAGGCTCATATTTTTATTTATCCATGTTATACATAACCCTCTAATTTAATATTTATTTGTCCAAACAGGCATCACAGAGTAAGAAAAAAACGGGGTAGAGCGCCCACTAGTCTGAAAAAGTTAGAAAGGGCTAGGCTCAGTGGTCAGAAGCTTGAGGTGTGGTTTGATGGTAAACTGAATCCCCAGGGACCCTATGCTAAGCAATTTAAAACTTGGGTGGCTTTGGAAGCTAAGCAGAACACTAGCATCCTACATGAGGATTGGGAAGAAGTGCCACAGAACGTTAACGATCAGATTTGGGAGGCTATCACGATATATTACTTTTACACTCTTTTGATATACATTATTAAAGAATTATTTGAGTTCTAATTCCTCCTCTTTGTTATGTATTTAATGTGTAGTTAGCGTGGACCATATCGAATATGGAAGAGCATAGGGCGAAATGGCTCTCACTGGCAGTAAAGCGTTAGGATGGGTTTAGGCACGATTTTACTAGGCACTATGTATTCGGACCAAAGGACCACAAAGAACTTTTTATAAACTACACGTATGCTGATAGGGAGACGTGGGATAGTTTTATTAAGAGCAGACATACACCTTCATTTCTGGTTAGTTGAAGTTAATTTACTTATCCATTTTAGAGTACATTTAAGTAAAGAAAATTTATTTAACTAAATTTATTATGTGTTTTTGTTTTAACAGGCTAAAAGGGAAGAGGGTAAGAGGACTCAAGAAAAGAACATTCAAACCCACACATTGTCTCAGGGTGGGTACGACACTAAGATTAATGAGATGATGGCGGATAAGTTGAGGGACTTACAGGAGAAGTTGAATGAGAGGATAGCAGCTGGAGAGGTGCCTGAGGGCCCAGTTGTTGATCCTCCATCTCCTATCGCCCGCGAGGATGTTTGGTTGGAGGCCCGAAGGAGAAAAAAAGGAGATTTTAAAGCTGAAGCCACACACACTGTGGCAGAAAAGATTGTAAGTAACAAACTAACTGCATTTGTAGTTGATATTTGTATATATTGATATTTTTAACACATTCTCTTACATGTTTTTTAATTTCTTCATTGTAAGAGGAGCTTAAGGAAAAATGCTCCCAAGGCTCATTCGTCCCACAGGGACGGTGGGCATCAAAAAATATTATGGCACAAGAGCTCTACGTAGGCAGGTCGATGAGGAGGCACTTAGAGAAGTGGTTACACAACAGCTCATGACCGACCCGGCCATTACAGATCAGTTGATGAGCCGCTTCCTATCAAACCCATCCTTCAAGCAGATGCTTGTAAAGGAGCTTTCCTCCATGGGTTCCCAGGACACAGCGGGAGTTGCCGAACCTTCACATGTGGAGGTGGATGACTTGACTGAGACGGAGCGGGAGTTGGAGGTAAAACGCGAAGAGCTTGACTTGGAGGTGCAACGACGAGAGCTTGACTTGGAGGTGAAACAGCGAGAGCTTGACTTGGAGGTGAAACGGCAAGAGCTTGAGTTGGCGAAGCAGGAGGTCCTATTGTCCCGGAAGGTATATTCATAATTAATGATCAAATTCTCAATTAATTACTTTTTTTTAATTCTCAACTACTTATATACTTTCTTTATTTAATACTGAAGGCAAAGCCGAGTTCGCTGTCTCCCTACAGTCGTATGTTCTCGATTGGTGAGGATTATGCTGACGAGATTTTTACATGCCTGTTGGAACACGATAGATGGGTGGCACACCCGCCTCCGCTAGTAGATCTTGGTTTTATATTTAGTGGTAATGATCTTGGGCACCTTTGCAAAGGTGGCGAGTGGCTAGCCACCACGGTTGTGAGGCTTTGGTCCACGTAATTATGCTTTAATTTTATGATTAATTCAATTTATATATTTTATTTCAATTTTATGATTTATTTCTACCTCAATATATTATGCAATTAACATCCACTTATTTCATATCTTAGGTATCTGAATTGTCTTCAACTTCAGAGGGGCTCCAACCTTTATGGCTTCTTAGACTCCCATGTCCTTGTGCCTGAATTCTTTGACAATCACAGTGAAGTCAATTCATACATTGGAAGATTACTGGGAGGTGATGATCGAAAAGAAATATATCTGGCACCCTACATAATGAATAATCATTGGCAGTTGCTCATACTTCATCCTGCCAGGCATACTGTCATATTCTTATGCTCTCTCCACTAGAACCCGCCACAGGTGGTAGTGAAATCCATCAATACGTGAGTAATTAATCTTCTATTTAATTTAAGTTTTAACATTTGCTTTTATTTTACTACACACATGATGAATTGATTAATTGACATGAATATTCTGTTTATGATAGTGCGCTGAAGGCATGTAGCATAAGTTGCGCCAACGGGAGGAGTAGAACTAATAAGTCTAAAGGAAATCGTGATTGGATTATCCTCAAGGTTGGTAGTTTATTAAATAGTAATTAATATTATAATTACTAATTACAAATATATAATATTTAACTGACATTAAATTTCATTTCTTTTGTAGTCTCGTAAGCATCAGGACAGTTGGTCGTGTGGCTATTATGTGATGCATCATATGCTGAATATAGTCTCCACGTCTATTACAGAGGGATGGATGAAGGTAATCACTTAAACAACTTATTTAATTATATATTTTAGTTTTGGTGATAACTTGAGTTAATGTTATTGTTAATTATTTGAACGTATGCAGGCTTTTAGCGACCAATCTCCTCTTAAAAAAGGAGAGTTTAGAGACTTGAGGATGCGCTTTTCAGAAATTTTCTTTAAGTATGCTAAAGAAAAAAGAATATAAAAAATACCTCCTGAATACTTAGAAGATGTGTAGTAGTTAATAATATTTGTATATGAATTTACATTTAAATACTTAAAAACTTTTAGTTATGTTTTTTGTATTAATGGGTTTTGGTTTTTCGTCCCCCTATTGGTTCTTTGTATTTCTTTTCTTTTATTAATAAAATTTAAGGGTACTCTTTTTCCTTAATGATTTTTTATCCCTAAGGAGGGTTTTGCATCAGAAGGTTTTAATGAGGCCCTTATTTGCTAAATTTGAGTGTGTGCAAATTCTGTAATATGTGCCTATTCTGTATTGTGGACATACTGAATGCAGGGATATAGTTGGGGGAAGGGATATATTGCAACAAAAATTTAAAAAAAATTAATAAATTTAATGTCAGTTCTCTAATCAACTGACATTAAAAGTAATTTTTAAAAAAAAAAAAAACTTATAACGTCTGTGTTTAAAAACAATAGACATTATAAATAGCACTTTTAACGTCAGTTATTTAAATAACTGACGTTAAAAAAAGTGCTACTTTTACGTCAGTTGTTAAACAGACGTTCAAAGTTACACTTTTAACGTCTGCTGGAATAACGTCAAGCTTTTTTCAGACGTTAAAAAGCACTTTTAACTGACATAAAAAGGGCTTACTGCACTATTGATATAGACCAATTTTTAAGGGATGATCTGTCCTACTTCAAAGTCTGGCTTGACCTGAAAGCCTATTTAAAAGTCTACTTATCAACAAGACCTTTACTGATAAATAGGCCACTAGGCTTTCACTCGTAAATAAGCTTATAGGCTCAATGATAAAGAGGTTGGTAGACCTATACTGATAAATAGGCCACTAGGCACTCACGAATAAATAGTCAAGTAGGCCACTAGAATTACATGGGCCAATAGGCATTTACTTTCAAATATTATAAATAATAGGCTAAATTACTCTTTTGGTCCTTTATCTTTATCTTAGGTTTCATTTTGGTCTCTCATTTGTTTTTTGTTCTGTTTTGGTCCCCTATCTTACAAACATTAGGCAATTTTGGTCCCTTCCGTTAGTTTTGCACTAATTGTGTTAAGTTTTCGTCATCAGTTGCCGGAAGCCGCCTTCGCTCATCGGAATCTGGGTTCAGACCATTTTCTCTTTCTCTCTCCTTCCTTCCTTTTCTCCCTTCCTCCAATTCTCTCTCTCTCTCTCACTCTCATATTTCTCAGACACCCCACACAATCCAATTTTGAGAAAACCTCACATTGAATTGAATGACATAAAGTGCGGACATCACAACAAGACTTTGAATTCCCAGAGCTTTGATTTGGGACAATATTTTAGCCTAAATAATATAAATAATATATTATAATATTATAATATATTATAATATACATATATATTTGTGTGTTGTATGTATTAAATAGGTCGGTCTGATAGACCCAGTAGACTTTTTTAGAAGCCTTAAGCCTGATTTTTAACTATATAAGATTTTTAAAAAGTCTTTACCTGACCTTTTTTTAATAAATAGGCTAGGTTAGGCTAGGCCTTAAATAGGCTAGGCCCTAGGCCCTTGATGAGCAGCATGTCCTATTCCCACCCCTAAATATGTATAACAAAATAGTTAGGGGTTCGACTCATGGCTCTTGTGTATGGAGAAAAACCTGGTTGAAATCACTGTAACACCCATTTTTCGTATACACATTTCTATGTGTTTACATATGTTGTATATAGTTGTATGTTGTGCAAGTTTATTAAGAAAAGTGCCTTAGGAAAGTTAAAATGGTGTTAAGTGGGGTTTTCTGGTCAAAAATCCCTTTCTGACACATGAGCACGGCCAGGCTCATGTGCAGCACGACCCCGTGCTCAAGAGTGGGTCTCTGTGACTCGACGAGTCACAAGCACGGCCCCGTGCTCAAGGAGCACAACCATGTCGGAAAACGGGAGCGAGTAACAGGAATGTTGCAGACCCCGAGCTCCTTTAAGCATGACCCGATGCTCGGTAATGAGCACGCCCGTGCTCAAAGTGAGTATGCCTGTGATCGGGGTCTAACAGAACAAATAAGTGAGTTTGGGTGGGTTACGAGTCACAACCCTCATTTTGACACTTTTTCGCAATCTTTGTGCGATAGAAACCTCTCCAAGGATGCTAAAAACTTGCATACACCAATGCACCCTATACCAAGGATGAACAAACATAAAATTTATTAGAGAAAACAAGACAACAAACAACAATTAGAAAAGCAAAAAGAAACTTACCTTTTTGGAGCACAAATAGAATAACATTGAAGTTGAAGAATGTTTCTTCTTTACTCACCGTCTAGATACCTATTGTTACCACCATTCTTTTTATTTTTCCAATAAGCCAGAACCTAGAAGCAATATTCATCCAGGTATCTAAAGAAAGCAAGTTTTTGGGGCGGCATTTTGAGAAATTTTTAACTTTACTTATTTTCATGTTGGTTCTTTAACATTAAAATTAAGTCTTTTAAGATATTATTCATGATATTAAATGTATATAATTTTTTCTCTTTTAGCATTATTTTCTCCTAAGCATACCAAGCTATATGTTTAAAACCTTATTAATTTAAAGTCAAACATACCCAATTTGAAAAACATGATAAAATATGTTTGTTTATACATAATAAGTTCTTAAATTATATTTATTTAAATATGTTTTTAGTCCCTCAAATTTGATTGATTTTCGATTTAGTCCTTTGTTTGGAAAACATATTTTTTTAGTCCTCCAAATTCTAAAACGAGTCAATTTTAGTCCCCAAGCTGGACTAAATGTGCATTTGGATAATTCTAAAACGTATGTTTGGGGATCAAAACTGACACATTTTAGAATTTGAGGGACTAAAAAACACGTTTTCCAAACGGGGGATGATGAGTGTGATTTCACCTCATATTTCTTTATCATTTTGCATGCATTTGCATGGTAGATTAGGTATTTTTGTTTAGTAATTTGTTATTTTTCCATTTCGAATGGATGAGGCGGTGTTGTGGTGTGTTTGTGCAGGAATTAATGATAAAATGCTTAGGTCAAGTTGTTTTGGAGTTTGCATGAAGATGGAGCTTAAAACGAGAGGTGGACTTAGGTATTGGATCCATAGGGAATGAAAGTAGGACTTAAATCACGAGAGTTAAAAGCGGTCCTTCGAGGGTTCATTGAATTATCATAATTCTTAATGGGTCTAATTTAAATACGATTACCACGAGAGTAGGAGTCGGTTTAGTTAGGCACGGTTTTTGTACCTCGAGAGGGAATATTAACTATTTTTGGATAAATTCACCTTCAAAGTATCAAGACCAGCTGAGTTATAACCTCTAGATAAACCCCCACAGGCAGAAATTCCTGGACAACCATGAGCTGCCCTATCAACATTACATTTTGTCCAATTGCAGGAAGGAGAAAGCCAGACCACTTCTTTTATATTTGGAGCCTTGCAAAGATGACCATCAATCTTAAAATTCTTTAGAATTGCAAACTCTTCAATCGAATTATTTATTGTGCCAAGGGATAACCTACCCGAAAGGGACACAGGAGCACTAACCATATTCTGAATAGACAGCAGACTGATATGCTTATTATGGAATCTGCAATGGTTCCTAGCAAACCAAATCACCCATATGACATTGATAATGGCAGCAAGAATCACATTATTCAACTGAGTACTAAACCCCTTGCTACTAAAATCAAACAAAGTCTCTAGTGAAGAGTATCTATAGAGAATGCCATCTTAGACATCAACCAATTCCACATTGACTGTGCATAGCAGTAAGTCAGAAAAACATGAGCTGTTGATTCCTCTTCTAAACCACGTAAGCTGCACATGGAAGCCATTGTAATACCTCTCATTCTTAAATTATCATCAGTTGGCATCTTATGGTGAAAAATCTCCAAACCAAGAAAGACCTTGCAGGAGGAATGACTTTAGACCAAATCTGTTTGAACTTAGAAGCTGAGTTACTAACAGGATTTAAGAACAGATATGCTTCTTTGAAGGAAAGCTTGCCATTCACTGATTTATCCCACACAATTATGTCCTCACAATCCTCCACATGAATGTGAATTTGATGAATACTGTCAACAATATTTGGAAAGTGAATTTGTAAGCACCCAGGAATGTTCCAACACCTGTTCATATTGAAAACATATTGAGCTCAAACTTTTTAAAAGAATCATATCGTAAGCCAATGCCAGAACTTCTAAAAGTCCCCCAAAGTTCACCTTTATAGGTTGTGGCAAACTCGAGATTTTGGATAATTCTAGTCATTCACGTCCCCTTGTAATTGGTCAGTCACCTCCACTTGGACCCTCGTTCCTCAAATTTCAAAGTTTCGTATGTGTTTATGCTTGTCCCACATCGAATAACTGTAGCACTTTCTCTCTTCCTTTTTCATATAAAAACAAGATCTTCAAATGCTTGAACATCCACAAAATACTTAGGCCTATGACTTATTTTTGGGCCTATGTTGCTTTAGTTTTTTAAAAAAATATTTTCTTCTTCTCGATGAGCAGTTTAAGGTTTGGTTCGTGAATGCACATGTTCACCGATAACAATTAAGGTAATTTTCTTTCGTTCCTTCTTCTTATTTCTAGCATTTATTTATTTAAATTATTGTCTTTATCATTTGTATTTTATTAACTTTTCCTATTTAATAATTTAAAGTTAATGAATTGATTCGTTTATTTCATTTTGTTAATTATATTTTGCAATTAGCTCTCCAATAATAGTTCATCTACTGTAGCTAATTTGAAATTTCATAAAACTATTTTTCCAATATGGTAAGGGTATACTTTAGCCAATTTTACATCAACACAAATTATGTCATACCCCATACAATAATAAGAGCATAGTTTGTGCGGTATGTTTGTAGCTAAAACGTGATTCTCTTTGAGCACTATTCAATCACATTGATAGGGCGAAATCAAAATTGTTATAAACATTTGAGAAAATAAAATAACTATGTCCACTTTTTTATAGTCCATGTTTATGCATTTCTTTAAGATTTATGTTGATATACAAAATTAAAGTCTTTATCCATACAACCACAAAGTATATAATGCTTGAAGTGTAAAACATGTTTCAGACTTTAGGTGCCAGACGTGTTGGCATGGAAACTATTCACTATTCACGGATGGCCTCTAGAAGTTCTCCAACTATTCATTTGCATCCCAAGCGCAATAAGGCAATTAGACATGGAAGCTATGATATTAGTGAACCACAATGCCAAGTGTGCCAAAGGCACTCTTGGCTGCAAAAGCGGACCTTCGTACGTGATTCGTAATCATGCTGGCAAACGGCACATTTGGGAAAATTGAAAGTTTCATCATATTCAAAGGTTGTGGTCATGTTGCACAATTAGAAGGTTCCTTGCTAATTGATGTGCCTACACATACGTTTTCATATAGAGAGAGGCTAGAGAGATGGAGTCTTGAAAGCAGGCAGTGTGCAAAGAATGGACATATTGATTCGTATTATCATCACTAAAAATCAAGCAGAAAGTTTCGATCTGTCCCTGAAGTCATCAAGTTTGTCCTCTACGAGATTTACCTTAACATCATGAAGAAAAATAAGAAGCAAGATTCTGATAAGGACAAGAAAATTGAGACATTATCAGTGGAAAGTTTATGCACACCAACTTCTAGTGCTGATCATAGGAGTGAACAAGAAAATTCAAGATATGCGTGAACAAGAAATTTCAAGATATGCTGTGGAGGAGTTCCTTAAGGATTCTTACAATAACATGAAGAAATATTAGAAGCAAGATTCTGATAAGGACAAGAAAACTGAGACACCAACAGTGGAAAGTTTATGCACACCAACTTTTAGTGCTGATCATAGGAGTGAACAAGAAATTTCAAGATATGCTGTGGAGGAGTTCCTTAAGGATTCTTACAATAACATGAAGAAATATAAGAAGCAAGATTCTGATAAGGACAAGAAAACTGAGACACCAACAATGGAAAGTTTATGCACACCAACTTCTAGTGCTGATCATAGGAGTGAACAAGAAATTTCAAGATATGCTGTGGAGGAGTGCTGTGGAGGAGTTCCTTAAGGATTCTTACAATAACATGAAGAAATATAAGAAGCAAGATTCTGATAAGGACAAGAAAACTGAGACACCAACAATGGAAAGTTTATGCACACCAACTTCTAGTGCTGATCATAGGAGTGAACAAGAAATTTCAAGATATGCTGTGGAGGAGTTCCTTAAGGATTCTTACAATAATTTGATCAATTTTGGAAGGAAAGACTTTGTTGAGGAAGATGACTCTGATTGATTAGAATCACAAACTACAAATAAAACATTGTGTATTTTCTTTTTTCTTTTTTCAATCAAGGATACTCATATAAAAGGGGCTGTATGTACTACAAAAAGGGATTTAAAAAATTTATGATAAAGAAAGGTTATGATTTTGAGCAAAAAATATATTGATTAAGACATTTAAATATGAAGTTTTTATTGTGTTCAATATTATTCGTGACTATTAGGATATTTGTTTACCATCCTGCAGACTCATTTTGAAGAAATTCATATATAAGATAAGAAACACGAATTAAGAAATTTCTTGTCAAATCACTAAATGTTAAGCATGTAGACTAACAAATACTCAAGCCCAAGAACACTTGACTTTTGTTTTTTTGTTTATCCAAACTCTATCTCATTAGTACAATTACAAATAAAACCAAGTGAAAAATAGTTTGGTTTTCTCAAACAAATCGGATATGGGAAGCAACTTCTGGTGGAATGTATCGAATTATGTTCATGTTGTGGAGAAAGAGCTGCATAATCCATGTGTGTCTCTAGGAGGGCATTCGTCCAAACCTCCTTTGATGTGGTAGAAACCGCCTTTGGGAGCATATAAAGTGAATACTGATGGGTCTTTTAAGCCGTCTTTGGGAAGCTCATCTTGTGCTGGGCTTGTTAGAGATGCTGATGGTAACTACCTTCGTGGGTTTATGTGTAAGCTCGGTCCTGGAAATGCTCTCTATGAAGAAATAAATGCTTTACTTCTTGGAATGAAGCTTGCTAGATCTATGGGACTGTAGAATGTTATATTTGAGATTGACTCATCTGTTGTTGTTGATCTTGTCAAGAAGAATCGTCCTTGTTTTCCTTCCTTTAAACCTCTATTTGAAGAGGCCCATTTCCTTCTTCATCTTCCGGATTGGACTACTTCAAATTGCTCTAGCCAGTAGAGAAGCAAATTCATGTTCTGATATGCTTGCTAATAGAGGGTATTATGGCTCTTTTGATATTACTGTAGTAGATCTGGTTTTTCCTTTATTAAGTATAGCTCTTTGTAAAGATGCTGGGGGATGCCCCCCATGTTTGACTGTTTCAGTTTTCTCCCTTTGATATAAAAAAAAAATGTGGATATCAGGGATCTCAGTTTCTGGTTTGTTTTTTATTTCTAAAATAATAAGGAGTAAATTACACTCCTACATCTTGAAGTTTTACTAAAAGACACTACCCCAAACTTCAAAAACAGAAATGATAACTTGACACAACAAATTGACATCATACGGTCGACACCGTAGCTACTGTAGCGTTTTGGTATGATTTGCGCACTGTTCATTGTTTGAGGAGGGTTGACCGAAGAAAACTAAAAGAAAGTTAAACTTGCAGCCTCTAAATCACGTGACCCATTTCCTCATTTCCCTCCCTTTTCCCCTTCTGCCTTGCAACGCCATATCTCCCTGTATCAGAAGCAGAGGCCCATTTCCTCATTTCCCTCCCTTTTCCCCTTCTGCCTTGCAACGCCATATCTCCCTGTATCAGAAGCAGAGGCACGCCGCTGCAGGTCGTCTAGGGAGGAGCTGAAGTGTGGCCTTCACAGCCAAGGTAACCCCCCCTTTCCATCGTTTACTTCTTTCGTTTCTGCTCAACCTTGTGTCCCTTTTCCTTTGCTTCTTTGGTTGTTCACCTGCGCTTCTCTCCTTGAAACAGAACCAGCGCCTTTCACCTGCAAACACAGTGAGGAGCTCAAGTGTGGCCTTCCCAGCAAAGTGAAGCTTTTGGTCAGAACGTGAAAAGCTTGTGTTCATAGCCAAGGTTATCCCTTTCCATCGCTTGCTTCCTTCCTTTTAGCTGAAGTTGAGTAAATTTGCGATCCACTTTAGCTCCTTGATTGCAAGGTGTCACCTTTTGTAGTTTAGGGTGCTTTCTTTGGTAATGTCACATTTGGTTAGTTATCTTCTCTATTTCCTTTCCTTAAATTAGAAAGTGTGGATTATAAGTGTGGGTTTTAGACTCAAAATCCATGAAAGTTTGCAAAAGTTTGATTAGTGCTGTTCATTATCCGGTTATTTGTTGATGCTATTACTTGCAATTTTTTCACAAGTCAGTAGACAAACGGTGAATCAGTTGGAAATATTTTGTTATTGATTCTCATTATATGGTTAATCGGTTAGTATGGAACTACAAGTTTGACCATTATTAACCATGTACAACATTTATGGTTGATAGTTATTTTGTGAGTTTTAGCGTGTGTACATTAATTGATACGATAAGCAAGTAAATCCATGTTTTAAATGTGACATAACTAATGGAAGATTTGTGCAGTTTAAGTCTGGCACCCCCAATTGGATATTCATGGATACTTCAAATAATTCCATGGACTGTGGTGGTAATGGTGGTGAAGGTGCTGGAGTTGACATTGTTAATGATGATCAACAAAAGTGGGAGCCTGCAACAGGGATGTGCTTTTCTTCCATGGAGGAGGTAAAATCATTTTATGGTATCTATGCTTCAAAAAAAGGTTTTGGTTGGAAGATTAGAACTTCAAGAAAAGGAGAGGATGGCCAGATTTGCTACTTGATTCTAGCATGCTCAAGGGAGGGGTCTCGAGTGTCGGACATTCCATGTACAATGTTGACACGTCCGATTAAGGCAAAAAATTGTCCTGCAAAGGTTACTATTAAGTTAGGAGAAGATGGCTTGTGGTACATAAAAAAATTTGAAGCCAACCATTCTCACGAGATCAGCCCTACAAAGGCTAGGTTGTTCAAGGCGAATAAGAAATTGAACCTCCATGTAAAGAGAACTCTCCAAATAAATGATGATGCAGGAGTGAGGATTAATAAGACTTTCCAATCTCTCGTTACAGATGCAGGAGGGCATGAGCAGATACCATTTTGTGAAAGAGACGTAAGGAATTACGTCAACAAAGAAAGGCGTGCGATTGGGAAAGAAGGTGATGCGAAGGCCTTACTAAGTTATTTCATTCGAATGTCGGAGCAAAATAGAGATTTCTTCTATGCCATAGATATGGATGATGATTTTCATGTAAGGAATGTGTTTTGGGCTGATGCTAGAAGTAGAGCTGCTTATGCATATTTTGGAGATGTTGTGACATTTGATACAACATATTTGACCAATAAGTATGACATGCCTTTTGCTGCATTTGTTGGTGTGAATCACCATGGTCAATCAACATTACTTAGATGTGGTCTGGTTTCTGCAGAAGACACGGAATCATTTGTCTGGCTTTTCCAAACATGGCTTCGTTGTATGGAGGGAAAAGCCCCTGTGGGTATTGTCACTGACCAATGTAAGGCTATGCAAAATGCCATTGAAATAGTCTTCCCTACTACTCGTCATAGGTGGTGTTTATGGCATATTATGAAAAAAAATTCCTGAAAAAACTCAGCGGATATGGTGAATATAAGAGGATGAAGTCTGCAATGAAAGCAGCGGTTTATGATACAACCACAGCAGTTGATTTTGAAGATAAGTGGTCTTTGTAGTCATTTTTTGATGTGCATAACATTTACTATTAATATTTTCATTTATTTTGTGTATGTAGTCAAATACAAGTTGGTCGGGTGCAACCCATTGAGTGTCAGTTTTTTGTATGACATGTTTGCATGACAAAACCGCCACTTGTTGTGTACATATGAAGACAACCGTATGTAAATGATCAGGTATAAATGTTAAAGGATGCATCATTGGTTAATGACCGACATATGCTTGGTAAATTCTGTTCAGTTAATTAGTTATCTGGTGAATGCCTTCATTTAGTTGGTGAATGCCTTATTCAAGCACACCAACCTTTGAAGGCCTTTAGTTATCTGGTGAATGTAGTTCAATTATCTGGTGATTGCCTTCATTTATCTGGTGAATGACTAATTCATGTACACGAGCCAAAGTTGACAGCCTTTTATTATATGGTGAATGTAGTGCAATTAAATGGTGATTGCCTTCATTTATCTGGTGGATGCCTTATTCAAGCATACCAACCTTTGAAGGCCTTTAGTTATCTGGTGAATGTAGTTCAATTATCTGGTGATTGCCTTCATTTATCTGGTGAATGACTAATTCATGTACACGAGCCAAAGTTTTGACAGCCTTTTATTATATGGTGAATGTAGTGCAATTAAATGGTGATTGCCTTCATTTATCTGGTGGATGCCTTATTCAAGCATACCAACCTTTGAAGGCCTTTAGTTATCTGGTGAATGTAGTTCAATTATCTGGTGATTGCCTTCATTTATCTGGTGAATGACTAATTCATGTACACGAGCCAAAGTTTTGACAGCCTTTTATTATATGGTGAATGTAGTGCAATTAAATGGTGAATGCCTTCATTTATCTGGTGGATGCCTTATTCAAGCATACCAACCTTTGAAGGCCTTTAGTTATCTGGTGAATGTAGTTCAATTATCTGGTGATTGCCTTCATTTATCTGGTGAATGACTAATTCATGTACACGAGCCAAAGTTTTGACAGCCTTTTATTATATGGTGAATGTAGTGCAATTAAATGGTGAATGCCTTCATTTATCTGGTGGATGCCTTATTCAAGCATACCAACCTTTGAAGGCCTTTAGTTATCTGGTGAATGTAGTTCAATTATCTGGTGATTGCCTTCATTTATCTGGTGAATGACTAATTCATGTACACGAGCCAAAGTTTTGACAGCCTTTTATTATATGGTGAATGTAGTGCAATTAAATGGTGAATGCCTTCATTTATCTGGTGGATGCCTTATTCAAGCATACCAACCTTTGAAGGCCTTTAGTTATCTGGTGAATGTAGTTCAATTATCTAGTGAATGCCTTCATTTATCTGGTGAATGCCTTTGAAGGCCTTTAGTTATCTGGTGAATGTAGTTCAATTATCTGGTGAATGCCTTCATTTATCTGGTGAATGACTAATTCATGTACACGAGCCAAAGTTTCGAAAGCCTTTTATTCTCTGGTGAATGTAGTTCAATTATCAGGTGAATGCCTTCATTTATCTGGTGAATGCCTTATTGAGGCATACCAAGTTTTGAAAGCCTTTAGTTATGCGGTGAATGTAGTTCAATTATCTGGTGAATGCCTTCATTTATCTGGTGAATGACTTATACATGGACAAGACCCAAAGTTTTGAATGCGTTTTATTTTCTGGTGAATGTAGTTCAATTATCTGGTGACTGACTAACTTGTGCCTTCAATTAGCTAGTGAATGTTCATCAATTATCTGTTGAATGCCTTTAAGTATCTGGTGATTGAAGTTCATTTTTTTCAGTATTTTCTGTGTCAGTTGCTAAGATGCCTCAAACATATATACTAAACAAGTGAACAAAGCCTAGCAATTTGCTGTTGATATACTTATCTGCTGGTTGCATACTTGGCAAAATCACTATAAGACAACAAAACCATGTCCATAATGTAGAACCTGTTAACTATGTAAGACCTATTACACATAGCCTTTAACAACTGTTTTAAACATGATCACAATATCCAATCCTGCCAAGTTGAGACATTACAACCCTAATCATAAAGTACAAGAAACAATGTTCATCACAATTTGTCATGTTCAAATACCCTAATCAAACACTATTGCTCTGTTGTATTCTTATTCGTTCTCGTGTATGACTAGGCAAATGGGGATTTGAGTCTAGAAGATTGGTTCCGCCTCCTAGGGTTACCCCTAACCCTTGTTGCTATGTTTGATCTACCATCTGAAGCACCATCCGCATTATGTTCATTTGGTCCGCCCACTACTACTGCCGGAGGATCAACATTAGCATCATCAGCATCCATCTGAGGAGAAAATGGCATTTCTGCACCTGCATATAAAGTGAATGTAAATGTGCTTTCATCAAGCAAACCACATAAACACAAAAACGGCAACAAACTCTCGTTTAGTAACCACACACCTATTTGAACATGTGAAGCCCCTGCACCACCCATTCCAGCATACACATCCGCTAGGGGATGAAGAGGGGATGCATCTAGCCCACCAAAAGTAGAACATTCCCCATAATCGTTTACTGGGACACTATTTGATCGGTGGCGAGGGAGACCATCTTTCAACATGGTAACGTCTGCCTCAAGAGCCAAGATCCTCTCTTTTTGCTCCCTAATTTTCTCTTCATGCTCCCTAAGCGTCGCCAACACTTTCTGATGTTCATCAATATGTACATACTGGTGTTGTTGGCCACGCTGCAGTGCATCCCGGACAATGGGTTGTTGAAGCTCAGCATCTGTTGCGGTTAAAGCAACCGTTACCTGCTAACATCAGAATCACATCAAATGAACATTGTGCATATAAATTTCAACATATTATACAAACTATGGTATGGTTGGTACCCTATTATTCATGAATGCTTCCTTCATTCTCTTCTTCCTCAATGTAACAACTGGCCAATTGAAAATGTGTGGGAAAGGGTGCTCGGGCGGAGTGCTAGGGGGTTGCCCAATCGAGATATGGTTCATCGCCCAGATCTACCATAAAATATTGCCATTATTAGTAGCAGTAAAATTTTGATAACAAATCATTAGATGGTGATATAACATATACGAATGTACATACCTGTAGGATGGGAGCACAGCCACACAGATGTATTTCATGGTGATTTGACCCCTCGTCACTGACATCGTGAGCTCTGCTCAAACTCTCAACCAAGAATTGATGAACTGCAGATGCCCAATTAAAGCTATGACAAGCATCCAGGTCATCCAGCAGCCATGCATAATCTGTGAAGATCTTTACACCCGTTCTCGCAAAGTATAACACTCCAAAAGCAACGAGTATATATGCCCTACAAAAATCTCCCACATTACCATGAATGGCGGGCATCTTCTCAAGGATATCTTCTAAGGTCACATCTGCCCCGTCAAAAATAGACAGTGTATAACACTGCTCATCATCTGCACCTACCACAGGATCACCTGTGGCTGGAAGTCCCAAAGCAAGACATACATCGGCAGGGGTAAAAGGGATCAGCGTACCCCTAACCTTGAATGCTCGACTACCCTCATCCCACCTTCTCACAAGCTCCCACAATAGGACACTTGAAACATTGGGTTCTTCAGATATTTTAGTAACCCATTTGAATGGGGTTGTATCCAATAGTGCACGGTGTTCATGTGAGAGTGTCTTGTTAAAATCGATCAAGATTCCCGGCAAACAAGCATGCCTCAGACGAACCTGCCAAGTATCATTCAATGAAATGTCGGTTGATTGTAAAATGTTCGCACACGGGTAAATACAAATACTAATGAAGTTTCCTTACATTGTTATTCGTTGATGCAGCCATATTCCTTTGCTTTTTGTTTACCTATTTATAGACAAGGTAATAATTTAGCAAAATAATTAAACAGTTCCTTCCACACCCAACACTATGATAATTCAAAATATTGGCAACAAACTAAGAAACACCTTCACAGGCTTCATAAGACTTAATATACTATATGCTAGGCAGTGAAAGAAAAACAAAGAAAAAGAAAAACAGATGCAAAAGTACTAATGTTAACATCGATTAGAGACAACGACGAAATATGGGCCCAATATGTTGTATTCATAAAGCAAACATATACTAGAACACTAAGATATCAAAGCAAGAGTCACCATATTAGTTTCTAATTTCAACTGACTCAAACTTAAGCTCACCTAAAAAAGAGCTCTCAACTCCAATTCCTCCACATTATTGTTAATATTTCAAACAAATAATGTTTGAGAAGGAAGCTCTCCAAAAGGATTTTCTCCGGCAACACCTCCCACACCATTAGCAAGAGAATAGTGGGGCAAACCATTGGCAGCAGTGTGCCATCAGCGAAGCTTAACTCAGACATACCCACACTCAGACTTTCTTGTGTATCAGTTTCTAGTTCCATACCTCCACCACTGCCAAACAGATCAAACTTTTCCAACTCCTGGAGGGAACCCGGCTGACCACTTAGGTCAAAATGTTGAATCTAACAATGTTAACTCTTCCTAGTCCTTGATGATGAAATAATGTCAATCCTAATAATGTTAACTCTACCCTAGATGCAAGCAATTTGATTTTATATTTCAGGGTTTATCTTCTCAATGATTCAATTTATCAAACAAACCAACAAAACCTATCCTAAAATAAGGAGAATCTGCAGAAGCCTACTTTCTACAATAGCTTCATTTCAATTAGGAAGAAGAAAAGAGGGTTTTCCCTCACATGTACCTGTGGTGGTGTTCGTCCACGATGAGGGCTTTGGTGGCTCCTTGGTGTGGGTGCCGATTGTGGGTGACGGTGGGTTTGGTGGCTCCTTGGTGTGGGTGACGGTGGGTGCTGTGGGTACCGATTGCGGGTGTGGATGCCGGCGGTAGAACACACAGGGAGTGAGGGAACACAGAGGAGGAGAGGGTCATTACCACCTGCTTCACAGCCGTCTTCAACAATGGCGGAGTCTTGTCTTGGCCGGCTCGTCTTCGGAACGTTTCAGAGAGTGCCTCCGTCTTTATGGTGGTGAGGGTGGGACGCAGAAATGAGGAACAGGGGAGGACGTGAGGACGTGAGAAGAGGGAGCCAGCGGACGTGAGAAGAGGGATACAGCGGTGTGTGTGTTCGAAATACCAAAACGCTACAGATCAAGCGTTTTGGGTTTAGGCACATTACGAAAATGCCCTGCACATTTCATACCAAAATGCTACAGTGGCTACGGTGTCGACCGTATGATGTCAATTTGTTGTGTCAAGTTATCATTTCTGCTTCAAAAATACACTCCACCCCTATTGACTTGTTGGCTCTTAACTAAGTTAACATATTCTAACGGAATATATCATTTAATCATATTAATTGTCACTTAAACTATATAGTGTGGTTAGCAAATTGAAACTATCAATATAAATTATGTATCCTATTTTTAATCTTTTCTCCATCATATTTTTGTCTGTCTCATCCTATGTAAATTTTGTCCCTTCTAATATTTTTGTTCGGAAATTATTTAAGCGGTGTGAGTTCTATTATTCTTTAATATTCTTTTTCTACTTAGTCTAGACTTGATTCAAAAGCTTGTTAATTCAAATGCTTTTGGTTGTTTGATCGATTCCCCTCCACAAAATCTGTAACTTCATAATTCTTCTATTTACAATTTTTTTTTAACCAATAGCGTAACTGAGTGCAAAACATAATAAGAAGGCTTGGTTTTGTTTTTTCTAGAATAAAAAAAGCTTTTTAAATACCAACATGTTTATACGATTTTAATATTCTATTATGATAGTTTATCAATGCAACTTTGAAAATCTATTCCTGAAACAATGATATTAGATAGTAAAAAGTTTCAAAACATTTGATAAGCAGGATGAGATTGAACAACATGTTTTGAACTATTATGAAAATCTTTTTGCTGCTGAGAACAGTTGCTCTAGTAATGACTTAATTGATTTTGTCATTCCCTCTTTAGTGTCTAACACTGATAACCTTATGCTAACAAGTATTCCATGTAAAGATGAGGTGAAGCAGGCAGTTTTTGGTATGAACAACCATGGTGCTCCTGGACCAGATGGTTTTGGAGCCTGTTTTTTATCAGAAATTCTGGCAGGTTATAGAAGATGATGTGTTTAAGTCAGTTTCACAGTTTTGTTCACAGGGTTGGTTACCTCCTAACCTGAATTCTAAAGTTCAATGGAGTAGATAAAAAAGAGAATTTCAAGCCAATTGCTCTAGCAAATTTCCAATTCAAGATCATCACTAAAGTGTTGGCTGATAGATTGTCTTCAATTGCTCCCAAGATCATTTCTGAGAATCAAAGAGGGTTTATAAAAACCAGGCAGATCCAGGACTGTATTTGCATAGCCTATGAGGCTATGAACTTGATGGATAAAAAGTTTTTGGAGGGAACTTAGCAATCAATATTGATATAAAGAAGGCATTTGATACAATGAACTAGTTTCCTTCTCAAGGTCCTTCATTCTTCTGGGTTTGATGATAAATTCTGCTTGTGGATTAAGGTAATTCTGCAATCTACCAGGCTTTCTGTTTCAGTGAATGGTCATGTTTGTGGCTTTTTCCAATGTAAGACGGGGGTGAGGCAGGGTGTGACACCCTTCTACCCCGCATGTTATAAAGCATTTAAGATAAAAACAAATTAAATGAAAAACATGCATTTAATGAATAAGTTAAAAACAATTGTCCATGGGTAGAAAAGTCCCACATGAACCAGTTCACAAACGCGGAAATAAAAAAGTTTTAAACGATTAAACATAACTAGGAAATAAACATATCCCAACCCCGATGCCACATACAGAGCTGGTATAACCGTTCCGGAATAAAATCCACGGAATAAAACTGAAACTAACATGCTAACTGAAATATGAAACTAGCCCTAACTATGAGTGGCGGCTCCTCAGAGTCACTCCTCTCCGGGCTACTTGTCATCCTCTGCAAGGTGCCAATCAAGCCAAACACAAACAAACAAACAGATATAGGGAGTAAGAATCATGTAAACATAATAACAAGGAAGTAGGAAGTAAAGTAAACACAAACAGACATGGCACCAACATACACCAACAACATCAACATTCAACATGTTATGTAGTGCAATGCAATCCTACTCCGCTAAACCAAAATTGCATGTGGATCCACTAAACTCGGGATGGACGACTTCGGAGTTAAATATTTCACATTGAGAATCTACTCAACGCCGGAGAATCTACTCCTTGGATAGCCAACGCATCAAATCAACGAATGCCTCGTCATAGGGGCGCTAGGAGAATCTACTCCAACCGTGGATGGCCAGATCGCCGTACTCTAGGACGACCTCCCCTATGTCAAACATCCCTAAACAACATCTCAGATGCAATGCGTATGCAACACAACAACAACGGTAACACCACCTCCATAACTCCAACGGAATCGACCGAAGATAACAGTGGAATCAACCGCAACAACTTGCCTCGCGGAATCTATCTGAGGACTTAAGCGGAATCAACGGCAGTACCTGGGGCAAACTCTCAGCCACCAAGGTACATAACAACAACACCTTAGACCCAAACCACGGGGTCAAGGCTTCCTTAGCCAAAAAGCACCAAGGCACAGCTCAACAGCTTGTAGTACCCAATGGGTATCGACTTATCAAACTTAACACCTCATCATCTCATCATCTTAATTATCTTTAGTGAACATTAGCCAAGTTGTCTAATCAACTCATCATTATTGGGGGAATGGGGTTTGAAACCCCTTAAGGTTCTATAATTCTGTTCTGTCCAAGAGGGTTGAGCACGGTCATGCTTGTAACCCAGCACGGTCGTGCTTAAACACGTGAGGGGCGTGCTGTCCCTTTAAGTGAAGCACGGTCATGCTTCTTATTGAGCACGGTCGTGCTCAGCAGCACGGTCGTGCTCTTTGTCCTGCACGACCGTGCTAAATAGAGCGGCCGTCTTCCCAGAATGCAACTGGGAGCACGACCGTGCTCCCTGTTCAGCACGGTCGTGCTCATCGCGTAACAGTGCTGTTCTAGGCAGGAACAGAGACTGGGTTTTTAACCAATTTTTAGGTTTTTACATCTTTAAATCCTAAGTCCATTAACAGTGCGTTTTAAGGATTAAAACACAGTAACAACACCATCATCATAAACATGGTATCAACCATTTAACCAACAACATATGCCAAAAGCAACCACCACATATCAACATGTTCATTTAACCACATAACCTCAATAGTATAACATGAACTTAGGCATATAACAGCATGTTGACAATCAAATCATGTTATTAACATAACCAACAACTTAATATATCAATCACATATTCATATAAATCAAACCGGGGTATGAGAACACCTTTACTTTACCCTAACCCCGAGCCTATGAGTACACTACCCTTCTCCCCATACCTGGATTGAAGGTAGCTCTCTAACAACGTCCTAATAGCAACCGGTTCCTCCCCTAAGACGGCTCGACCTCAAACAAAATCTTGGATCAACAGAAACACCAACAATTAGTTCCCCATTCAAAATAATGAAAGGAAACTAAGAAAGGGGAAAGAACGTTACCTATATAACTGACACGGATATGCTAACGGTCTCCCAAAGTCTCCAATGCTCACGAAACTGCTCAAGAAGGAGGGAAAAGGGAGAGAACTCGTTCTGGTCTCACAAGGGTGGCTGTTGCTACCAAAAATTAGGGTTAAACGTTAAACCCTCGATTTTGCTCACGTATATAACATTCGGACCTTAGCACGGTCGTGCTCAACTTAGCGTCACGAGACGCGGTCATCACATTGAGCACGGGCGTGCTCACTGTTGAGCACGGTCGTGCTCAACTTAAAATCAGAAACACGCTCCTGACTTTAAGTACGGGCGTGCTGGTTAATGAGCACGGCCGTGCTCATGTACCAGAAAGGGACTTTTAGCCAAAAATCTCACTAAGCCCTCAACCGATAAATCCAACTTGAAAACCAGCTTAATAAAATTAATTCCGAAAAACGGGGTGTTACAATTCCACCCCCCTTATAAAATTTTTGTCCTCGAAATTTACACGTACCTCAAGGGAAAAGATGCAGGTACGCTTCCATCATCTTGCTCTCCAGCTCCCAGGTAGCACTTTCCTCTGTTGCCCCACTCCAAACCACTTTGACCAAAGGAATCTCCTTGCCTCTTAGCTGCTTCACCCTCCTATCCTCGACTCGAAGGGGTAACACCTCAAACGTCAAGTTCTCTTTCAACTGTATAGCATCGGGTACTATCACGTGACTAGGGTCATGAATGTACTTTCTGAGTTGAGACACATGAAAAACATTGTGGAGGTTTGACAAGAACGAGGGTAAGGCTATTTGATAGGCGACTTCGCCGACTCTTTTGAGGATTTGGTAAGGACCAATGAACCTCGGAGTAAGTTTTCTCGCCTTCATCACTCTACCAACCCCAGTCGTCGGGGTAATTCTCAAGAATACATGATCGCCTTCCTGGAATTCGAGCACCTTCCTCCTTTTATCATGATAGCTCTTCTGCCTACTCTGTGCAACTCTCATCTTTTCTTGAACCAACCTGGATCTTTTCTGTTGTCTCCTGGACTATCTCTGGCCCTAGCACCACACTATACTAGGTGCACTCCAACACAAGGGTGTCCTACATCTCCTCCCATACAGAGCTTCATAAGGTGTCATCCCAATGCTGCAATGGAAACTGTTGTTATAGGTGAACTCTATCAGGGGCAAAAACTTGTCCCAACTACCAGATTGTTCTAACACACAAGCCCTCAACAAGTCCTCTAAGGACTGGATGGTCCGCTCAAACTGCCCATCAGTCTATGGGTGGTAAGCTGAACTAAGCCTAAGCTTTGTCCCTAAAGCCTCTTGTAAACTATTCCAAAACCTAGAGGTAAGCCTTGGGTCTCTATCTGAAACTATGCTAGAGGGTATACCATGAAGCCTAACTATCACTTTGATGTACAACTTAGCCAACTTCTCTAAAGGATACTCCATGTTCATCGAAATGAAATGGGCAGACTTAGTCAGTCTATCCACAACAACCCAAATCGCCTCAAAACCAACTGGAGTCCTAGGGAGTCCAGACACAAAATCCATGGAGATGCTATCCCATTTCCATTCTGGGATACTCAAAGGTTGCAACTTACCCGAAGGCCTTTGATGCTCGATCTTAGCTTTTTGACAAACTAGGCATGCATACACAAACTCAGCTACATCCTTTTTCATTCTAGGCCACCAAAACATTCTCTTAAGGTCCTGATACATCTTAGTGGCACCAGGGTGCACACTCAGTCCACTCCTATGTCCTTCTTCAAGGATCAACTTCCTAAGCTCAGGAACATCAGGTATGCATACTCTATCCTTAAACCTCAAGATGCCATCACTTCCATCCTTAAAACTTAGGTCTCTACGCTGGGCGAGCAACTCTCGCTGGTCTAAAAGAAACTTATCTAACTTCTGACCCTCTCTAATCTGATCCATCAGACTGTTGGTAACCTTCAAGGTTTCAAGCCTAATACTCTTAGGGGTAAACTCACAAGCTAGACTAAGGTCTCTAAATTCCTCAATCAGATCCATCTCCTTGACCATCAAAGCGGAGACATGTAAGGTTTTCCTACTCAAGGCATCGGCTACCACATTGGCCTTTCCTGGGTGATAGGTCAGCTTGAAGTCATAATCCTTTAAAAACTCCATCCACCTATGCTGCCTCATGTTCAACTCCTTTTGATCAAAGAGGTACTGCAAACTCTTATGATCACTAAAAACCTCAAACCTCGCTCCATACAGGTAATGCCTTCAGATCTTTAAGGCAAATACCACCGCTCCTAACTCTAGGTCATGGGTAGGATAGTTCTTCTCATGGGTTTTCAATTGCCTAGAAGCGTAAGCAACTACCTTACCATTCTACATCAATACACCACCTAACCCTTGCTTAGAAGCATCGTAGTAAGCTACGAAGGGTTCACTAGGATCTGGAAAACTAACACTGGTGTTGATGTCAACCTATTCTTAAGGGTTTGGAAACTCTCTTCACACTTAGAGTCCCACACAAACAACTGTCCCTTCTTGGTGAGTGCCACATGGGTAGAAAAGTGCCACATGAACTAGTTCACAAACGCGGAAATAAAATAAGTTTTAAACGATTAAACATAACTAGGAAATAAACATATCCCAACCCCGATGTCACATATAGAGCTGGTATAACCGTTCAGGAATAAAATCCATGGGATACAACTGAAACTAACAAACTAACTGAAATATGAAACTAGCCCTAACTATGAGTGGCGGCTCCTCAGAGTCACTCCTCTCCGGGCTGCTCGTCATCCTCTGCAAGGTGCCAACTAGGCCAAACACAAACAAACAAACAGATATAGGGAGTAAGAATCATGTAAACACAATAACAAGGAAGTAGGAAGTAACTAAACACAAACAGACATGGCACCAACATACACAAACAACATCAACATTCAACATGTTATGTAGTGCAATGCAATCCTACTCCGCTAAACCAACAATGCATATGGATCCACTAAACTCGGGATGGACGACTTCGGAGTTAAATATCAAAATTGAGAATCTACTCAACGCCGGAGAATCTACTCCTTGGATAGCCAACGCATCAAACCAACGAATGCCTCGTCACGGGGGCGCTAGGAGAATCTACTCCAACCGTGGATGGCCAAATCGCCGTACTCTAGGACGACCTCCCCTATGTCGAACATCCCTAAACAACATCTCCCATGCAATGCGTATGCAACACAACAACAACTCCTTTTGCCTGTGAAATCTGGAGCTGGTTAAAAGGGGTTATTGGATGTGATATTGATCTGTCTTCTATCAAAGCAATATTTTCTATTTGTGAAAAGGGTTGGAGCAGCCAAATAAAAGGCATCATCCTTGCTGCCACTAATTCAATTTGCATGATATGGTGCTGCAGAAATAAACTTAGGTTCGAAAATAAGCTAATCTCCATCAAAACTTGCATTAACAACATAGTGGCAACAGTCCACCTAACAGGTAATCTATCTAAGGGCTTTATGTCATCTTCAATGAAGGAATTCACTATTTTAAAGGCTTTCAACATCAATGGTCATGTAAGTCATGCTCCAAAGATCATTGAGGTTACTTGGATATCTCCTCGTTGCAATTGGATGAAGTGTAACTCAGATGGTGCATCTAAGGGTAATCCTGGTTAGTCTTCTTGTGGAGGCATTTTTAGAGGCTATAGAGGTGCTACTCTCGGGTCCTTTGCCTCTAACCTTGGTGTTGGTTTTTCTTTTCATGCTGAACTAATGGGAGCTATTGTAGCTGTTGAGGAAGCCTACATGAGGGGTTGGATGAACTTGTGGATTGAGTGTGACTCTCAATGGTTGTGGGAGCTTTTAAAGGCAAAATAGTAATTCCTTAAAAATTAAGAAATAGGTGGTCTAATTGTATGGATTTGACTAGAAAGATGAATTTCATTGTCTCTCATATTGTTAAAGAGGCCAATTCTTGTGCGAATAGATTGGCCTCCCATGGCTTAAATGTCGGTAATTTTGTTTGGTGGTGTTAGGGAGTCCGGGGAGCACCTGGGAGCAACAATAGGCTAATGACCAGGACCACCAAGAAACCAGGACACCACATCTCCACCCAAAAACCTTAAGGCATTAGGTATATGGGTCACATCTCATAGATATCCTTCATTTAGCTCATTCCTAGCCAATGTGGGACTAACCACTCACTTGAATAACAATCTCCCCCTCAAGTGTGAGTGTCCCACATCACTATAATTGCACCGTCGTTACCAACCAACGGGATACGCTGCCTGACTTCACCGCGGTCAGGATGACTTCGATACAAGGATCCAATACACCTGGATCCACTCCCGCTCCCCCATCAGGCCAAACCATGGCTCTGATACCACTTGTTGGGAAGTCCAGGGAGCACCGGGAGCAACAATGGGCTAATGACCAGGACCACCAAGACACCACATCTCCACCCAAAACCTTAAGGCATTAGGTATATGGGTCACATCTCATATTTATCCTTCATTTAGCTCATTCCTAGCCAATGTGGGACTAACCACTCACACTTGAATTGGTGTTGAGTTAGGCCCAAACCCAAATTCTAAGATGGTATCAGAGCCTATCCTAGACCCGTTGGGCCACTCCCAGATGTCCAGTGCTACAAACTTCACACTCCAGATGTCCAGTCCTGGGCGTGAGGGGGGTGTTGGAGTCCCACATTGGATAGTAATATGACCTGAAGAGTGATTATAAGTAAGGGGCAACCCTCACCTTACAAGCTAGCTTTTAGTGTTGAGTTATGCCCAAACCCAAATTCTAAGAGGTGGGACACTATTCTTTCTTTCATTAAGGAAGATTTTTTTAGAAATAGACTTAGTCTTCCTTTTTATAGATTTTATTAGTAGCTTCATGGGTAAGGTTCATGTCCCCCCATGGTTTTTTGTATTCTTTATTATTTTAATTTCATTTTATTAATAAATCTAGAAGTATGTTGCAAATGATTGTTAGAGATTGAGGTACCAACCTAGTTGGGATATCATTTCCTAATGTGATGCTTTTACATACTTCATTCTTTTCTTAAGAAAAAAAGGCTTGCAAAAGGCTAGCAAATACAATCTATTCTGCTTTGTCATGGCAGTGGCCAACAAATAATCTTGGCTTCGGATTTATAAAGTCAATCAATGTTTACTTTTATTTGTGAGTGTTATCGTCTCTGTTGGTGAATTTATAACTTTCAAATATTATACAAAGATTGAAACAAATAATTTCAATAGTGTATTTATTGTTTTTCAATAACAATAATAAATATGGAAATAAGATGACTCTATTGTCCAAACCACAACAAGATTGACTAGAGTAAATATTATAATCCATGTAATATTAGCTAAAAAGTGAATTTTATGTCACGTGTAGAATATTTGCAACTAAATTAGAGAATCGAACAATTTTTTTTTTTTTATTCTTGTTAAAAATTGAAGACTTTTGTTTTTGAAACAAAAATTGAAGACTTCTTACTATTATGTTTTGCACTAAGTTAATTAAGGTATTGGTAAAAATTTTGTTGCAAATAAAAGAATAAGGAAGTTATGGATTTTGTTGAGAGGATTCAATCAAATAGCTAAAAGTATAGGACTTATTTAGCTTTTAAAAGGAATATTAGACTATACCAAAAAACAAAATTTAAGAATAGAGGGGCTCGCCGTCTCTCTCTCTCAACCTTCCCTCTACTCCTCTCTTCCTTCTTCCTTCTTCCTTCTTCCTCATCCACCGGAGGGGGTGGTTTTGGGTCATTTTTTGGCCTAGAATCAACCCTCTACATTGTTTTTTCTCTCCTTTTATCTAAATAAGTGGATTTTCCACATAGATCTGGTTTTTCTTTCATGTTTTTTCCGTGATTTCGTCGTCTGAGTGCGGCGTTGTTTTGTTCGTCTCCTTGGTGCGGCATTATTTGGTTTTCTGTCTTGTTGCGGTGTTCGTTTGGTTCAGATTGACAGATCAGCTTCGATCCATTACAGGGCTATTCTGGTCACTTTGATTTTGTCACATTTGTAGGCATTTTGTCATTTTATGCTATTAACCTGGATGCTGTGAGTTTATTCGCAGATTAATCCTTTTCGGTTTTTAGCAATGTTGAATTTGTGTTATTTTCGATACATTTTACTAATTTGAATTAATGAATATCTTTTTTAGTAAAAAATAAATAAATAATAATAATAATAATAATAATAATAATAATAGTGGGGCTCGCAACACTTAAATGTCTCGTTACGTATGCACAGACACTAGAAGACACGAAATAGGGTGAGATAGGCAAAAATAGGATAGCAAACATTTTAAAAATAGGTTATATAATTTATATTGTTAGTTTTAATTTATTAACCACATTATCTATTTATTTGACATTTAATATGATTAAATGTTAACTAATTCAACAAGTAAACAAGGGGATTCAGATAGTCTACCGTTAGCGTGCCGAAGGCACTCTGCCTTCCAATGTTTCTAGATCATCTAATCAATCGGTCGCGGTCGCTCCACAAGACATTAAGATGTTTGTCTTTATTTTATTTTTTAATAAGTAAAGACCCAAATTGCTCTCTCACAAAAAACACAGAGACATATTTGATCTATGAGAAATAAAAATACCGATATTTTAAAATAGTCTTTTTTAGGAAAAATTTAGGGACATTTTAGTCCTTACCAGGGACTATTTTGAATGTCATTTAAAATTTTCGGGAACCCAATATGACTTGTGTTTTTCCCCTAGAAATTGGGTGTTTACTAATTGGCTCCGGCAAGTATACCGGATTGAAGCAAGTAATAAAACTAGGTAAGTAAATCACCAAGGTCGCACACAGGGGTTGAGTGTCCAATTATATCAATATTCAAATAAAGCAACCAAATTTGACCAAGTCAATGGAGAGAGATTGATTACGTGTGTAACACCCTGATTTTTCACTGTTTTCTAATATCGGTATATAAATACATAAATGTTTATATTTTTATCCGAGACTTATTAAATGATTTTGGATAAACAAAAGTCATATTTGTACTCTAATTTATCGTAGAGAGTTATGGTTAAATTTTGGGTTAAAAATTCAGATGAAACCCGGTCTTATTTTCACTGACAGTAAAATTTTACTGATCAAAAAACCTAATTTTGACTTGAGAACGAAATGGTTAGGTTTTTTATCGCGTTTCCAACGACTTTAGTTATTTTGAAATTTTTCACTTAAAAATGAAATATTATATTTTATTCGAACGAAATATTAAATTGGGTGAACGATGGAGCTGAATACGAGATTGTCGAGACCAGCTAAAGGATGAGGACGTGAGTCACCCCATGAAGACTCTTGTAGGTGAGTCACCATGGTGAGTCATGGTGTGACTCACCATATCATGATTACTTTAGATATGAAATGTCCTAAATGTCATTGGACTTTAAAGGAATTACAAGTTTGTCCCAATGTGTTTTTACCATTTTGTCCCCAAGGCAATTTTGATGGACAAAACTACCCCTCCCCACACGCCCCACACCATCTTTTAGTTCCACACTTAGTCAAATTTTTCCTATTTTCATTTCATCTTCAACCTTGAAACACCAAGAACACAAAGGAACCTCCATTGATTTTGCTTGAGATTGGACCATCCTACTCACTTTTCTTCATCATTCAAGAGGTAATCTCTAACTCTTGATCATTCTTGCCTTTAATCTTCATTCATTTCAATCATCCAATGTCAAGACCCATTTCTTCAACTTTCATGTATTGTCTTCAAAAATTTCTAGAAAATTGTAGAAAAATCCATTTGACATGAAACCAATTTCCATTAATTCACTATGGTTTCAATCTCCATTATCCAAGAGCATGAATCAAGAAAAAAATTCTTTCCTATTTTTATATTATGGGCCAAAACCCTAGCTAGGTGAATGTTGTTTTCTATAACCACGAACCTAAGACTGGTGCATCGGTCTAAGGCTTTGTGATTGAACATTCGGACTTCGTGTCCTGTGTTGACGATGAAAAATCTTAACGTTGAAAATTTTGGAATGGTCGTGAGCCTTTAAGCTTCGACAAGGAAAGAATGAACGAAAAGAAAAATGACGAGAATAAAATGTTTTACATGCATTATTTGGCAAAGGTGCCTACGTTGATAGACGTGGTGCCTTGATGGTCAAGGTGTCATGTAACGTTATACATTGTGCCTTGATGGACAATGAAAACCATGTACGTTGATCATTGTGCCTCGTGTTGGACAATATGCCATGGAAAGTTGAACATTGAGCCTTTATTGGGCTATTAAGCGTGATCTGCTCATCAAAAGGAAGTTGGGATCTACGGAGATTAAGTATAAAATAAATTTAGACGTTGAATATTGAAGTGTAATGCATTTTTTAATAAATGACGATGACTGTTGAGTATGAAACCCATTGATAAACTATTGTGTTTATGTTGAGAATTTTATATGTTATGAATATCTATGTATATGCTAATTAATTTGTGTGTCGCGCATGTGGTTATCGTGATCAAATCCATATGTTGGTATCTCATCCTTACGCGTTTCTTGTTGGGTTTCTCTCCTGTGCTGAGTACAGATGGATCCGGAGGAATAACTGGCGTATTCGGGGACTCGGTCCCTGACTTTTGAGAATGACCTATCTTTATAAAGGCCCTGTGTAAATATGTTGGACATTGCAAGGTTGTGGATACCTCATTCGTAGAGATGACAAAGGGTCTAACTCATAGCAATGACAGATTGGCCTAATGCGAGACGATGGCAAAATGCCTCCTACCTGGAAAAGACGATATTGGACATTGCAAGGTTGTGGATACTTCCTTCGTAGAGATGACAAAGGGCCTAACTCGTTGTGATGACAAATTGGCCTAATGCGAGGCAATGACAAAGGGCCTCCTACAAAGAGAAGATGATGCGATGTTAGTGCACTCATATGTTTGTTTTGTTGATATTATTGTATGTGTTGTGGTTTATTTATTATATTATTATTTGAAATACTTTGAAATTATATTATTTTGAAAATGACGGATTACCATGGTTGTTTTTTCGGTTACCGTGCCGGCTGAAAGTAACATCTTTTTTAAAACCTTTTAGAATTGTGTTTACTTACTGGAATTATAAATCTCATTAGTAGTGTTGTTATTTTCACAGTTTACAGGTGATATGGATGGTACAGCGACTTAAGAAAATCTTAAAGATATTAGTTACAGCGGAGAAGAAAAATTCCATCTCCTACCACGTTCCTCATCGCCTTCACCAATAGGGGCGTCCTCCAATGAAATGCTTCCTCGCCGCCGTAGCCATCAGCTGTGTCCAAGACATGTTTTACAGGCTTAGTGAGATTTTTACATGTCATGAACCTTTTGGAATCTATGTCAGTAGTTTCACTTAATTTTCACTTTCGTGCTTTTGTTATTTGGTGTTCTGATTGCCTCCATTAGGTTCTTTGTTTTGCCACATGGTTGATTTTTCTATGGCGATTGTTTCCTTTTTTCTTTCCTTATGATCAATGGTACTCTGCATGTGCTAAATGGTCGAGCTGAATCCTCTAAATTAGGCATGATTTCTAAGACACCGTGGCAAGAAAGCGAAACTTTGTAACCATCAATTTGCTATTATGTTGATGTTTTAGCATGGTTTACTTCTATGTATAGTAGTTGCTAAATCAAAACCTCATCATCTATGACAAATCCAGATCACATAGCATCTAATGCTTACTTATTGTTGACTGGTTCAGTTTCAACCAAATCAGTAATGTAGCCTCTAAATTAGGCATGATTTATTACACACCATGGCAATAAAGCAAACTTTGTTTCCATCATGAGCTGTAGAAAACAACCTGTTATGGCTGATATATAAAATTATCAATACAATATAGCATATATACACACAGGATTGGAAGGCATAGAAAAATTAATACAATACAATACCACCTAATATGCCTGATATATGAAATACTGGATACAGTAACATATATGTACACAAAGATTGCACCACGCGAGTCAGCCAATGGTAGATACATCATACATCTCTTTATCACCAATGGTAGACCCATTCAGCTTCTTGATGGCAGCATTTGCAGATTCCTATGATTCAAATTGAACAAAGCCATACCCTTTACTCTTCCCACCCTCAGACATGACAACTTTGCTGGACAAAATATTCCCAAATTTTTTAAATAAGTCATCTAGTCCCACATTATCTATTGATTCAGCTAAGTTCTGCCACGATAAATACCAAGAAACATCCATAAGAAATCCACTTCAGGATTCAGGAATAAAAATGATTTGTTTAATTAGTTTAACCATTTTCAAATAAAAGCTGCAGATACCTTAACAAACACTGAAATTACATTACGTATATAATTGCAAGTGTAGTTTACAGAGAAACCCCATAAAGCAAAGATAGCCTATGTAACTGTAAGACCAGACAGAAATATATTTATAGGTAAGCACCCCATCTGATGCGGTGATAATTGAATGCAAATTTGGTATGTATATCAGCACCACAGCCTGCGGTAGCGAATGGGAAATTTATCATATTTATAATCGAAATATGCAGCAAACTAATCATATATATCTTAATTTTAAATATATATTTTTTTTTTGAAAATGTTTCAGATATTTACTTTCCAAATAGTTCTTCAGTTCATGAGCTACTTCAGCATCCTTCACAAAAGAAACAGCATAGAAGTCAACTTGGTTATCCATTCCAAATTTGATATCGTCCCAATCCTTCTCTGAAGCAAATAAATGTGAAGATTATATTAACATCAATCCTATCCAATCCTTTTTCTCCAACACACACAGGTAGAGCTGGGTATGCGGATCGGTCCGGTCCATTTAAGTACGGTCCACATAAGTCCGCACTTAAACGGAACGGACCTAAAAGTCCGCATTATAAATGGACTCTGAAAAACAGAGTCCGCATCCGGTCCGCATAGTCCGCGGACTAAACGGACTGTCCGCGGACTCTGCACTTTTTTTTTTTTTTAAATATCAAACATAAAAAACAAATAATATCTTATGTAGAAAAGCAAACCAAATAAACATTAAATCCAAAGCACATACCAAACCAAATTCAAGTTAATCAAAGATATTATACCAAACCAAACACTTTGGTATAACCTTTGAAGAAATGACATCAACAACGGGGACCATTAAAGTGTAACCAACAAGGATCACAAACCACAAGTTTGATGCAAAATACTAACAAAGATTGTGTTTAAAAATTGAAACTGATGTTACTGAACATGAAAAATGCAATAATCAAAGAAACAGATGAAATGAAAGGATCATTGCAACCTGAAGCACAATTGAAACTACTAAGGAAATGATTCCGATCAACCACTTAAAACAAACATATCAATCCTAGAGAATACAACCTTATCGTGATTAACCAAATAGTGAACAATGACACACAAGAACAATGGCACACATGGATTGTTCTTGTCCATCTAAAATCTTGAAAAGTAGTGAAGATTCTAGACAATCTTTTGAATCCTTAATCTTTTTACAAGCTTATTGAGTCGGTTCAGTATGTACAGACCTTGATTTCTAGATAGTAATTGTAGATCCAAGTGCTACAGGACAAATTGGAATGGTTATTACTTTGCAATTTGTGGAGGTCACATCCTCATCTTTAGACTACATGAGTCGCTGATGTTTAGGGTTAGGGTGATCTGTTTTGGGCTGTTGGTTGATCTTTTTTTTTTTTTGCCCAACAAAGGTAAATTGTTTATTCGCGGGTTAAACGGACCGGACCCAAAAAGCCCGCATTTAAATGGACTCGTATTTTGGAGTGTCCAAGTCCGTGCGGACTGCGGGTTAAACGGACTGTCCGCGGACCCAAGTCCATATACCCACCTCTACACACAGGCAAAGAGACATACATTAGTAGAAAATCATCAAGAAAGGAATTGATAAAATGAGCTCTAACCAGTAATGGAAGGCAGTGTTGCACTTTTTCCTCTGACATTCAAATGTCGCCTAGACTTGAGCTCTCCTCCATGGACAACTTCAGATTTCACTGAATCCTCTGTCTTAGACCTAACCACCAAAGACATCATACCACCTGTATCATAGAGTTCATTGAAGCATTATTCACCTGTAGCATACATTCGAATTAGAATCAGATTAAGAAACACAGAATCACTTTGTTGTAAAAAGCTACATTCAAAAATCAACCTCAAAAGGACATAATATTAATATTGAGCATGCGAATTTAAGTTTAGGCTACATTTGCAAAATTAGAATAAGGAATTTTCAATTTTGAAGTAACCTTACCTGGAACGGTGTTTTTGAAACTGAACTTGCAGGTGAAGATAGGTTGGAAAACCTGAGGGCTACATTCAAATGAACTGCGCGGTGGAGGAGCCTCCTTTCGCTTCTTTCCCTACATTAGATTTCGCTAAGGTTCCTGCCAGACGAGCGGGACGGAAACCTTGCCGAGGGGCCTCCTGGAGTTGACGCCGGAGGTGTGCCTCTCCGGCCGGTGTAGGTGGAGATTTTGAGGGAGAGTTTGACGGCGAAGATGGATTTGAAGGCGTGTTTGTCGATGTCAGACTTGCTGAGGTGGAAGGTGGCGGCGATAGAGTGGAGGTGGGAGTTAGGGGACACTACAAAAAAAAGTCTTGTTTAGCGACCGAAATAGCGACCGCCATGGCATGGTCGCTATTTGCGACCGATATTGCGACCGTTTAGCTGGGTGCCAGGAAAAGAAAAAAACAGGGTTTTAGCGACCGAGTTAGCGACCGAAATAGCGGTCACAATTACGACCAGTCGCTAATTCGATCGCTAAGCATAAAAGATTGAAAGTCAATCCAGTTGACTATTTAGCGACATAATTAGCGACCACCTTTTAGATGAAATTGGTTTATTTGGAACCTTTTAGCGACCGATGTCATTTTGGTCGCTAAAACGCGAAGGTGAAAATTTTAGTTGTTAAATAGCGACCGATCTAGTGACCACTGTTTTTTTTTATTATTATTATTAGCGACCGTTCTAAAACTTAAAATCCCTCAAACCTGAAATTTTCCCCTTTGTTCCTCATTTCATCCAGAACTCGAACCCTTTCCCTTTCCCTAACCCGAGCCCTCTCCCTTTCTTTCTCTCTCAGAACTCCGACCACCACCTCCGCTCACGCCCTCCGTCAACCGCCACCGTGGTAAGCGTCCCTCTCCTTCTCTCTTTCTCTTTTTCTCTCTCTCTCTCTTACATCTCTGTTTCAGGTCGCGTTAAAGAGACCACGCCGAGGGCCGCCGTTCACAGTGTCCTCTGCCTCCCTTTCAGGTAGTTGAGGCATCTCCATAGTAAGTGTTTTCACTTTGAAAACATATTATTCAATTGTGTGTCTCTTTGATCCATTTTATTCATTTAATTAGCAAGGCTGTAGAAATTAACTGATTATTTTGGTTATGTGGAAGCTTTTATTGTTGGGTTTTTGCCTTTGCTCTCTGGCTTTGGTCCTGTTCTGATGGTGGTAATTTGTTTTGCTCTATTTGGTTTCTTGTAGTTGAATGATTTTTGGGTTTAATGTGACGGCTCCTCTTATTTCTTCTGTTTGATGCATCCTGTTTGGCTGGGTTCCTTCATGGTTGCGCTATTGGTCTCTTTGGTTCTGGTTTTAGCCTTTGGCAGTGGTCTCGTTGTTGCTTGCCTCACTTTTGGTTGATTCACGGTGCATTTGGTGGCAGGGTCCTTGGTATACTGGGTTACTTATTGTTTGCAGGGTCTTATGGTGCTTTAGGGTAGTATTTAATTTACATTAGTTAGATATTTTCTTGGTTATTGTAAACGGGTTAGTGCACCCAAACTACTCTTCTTCTATAAATGTTGGTTTATCAAAAGAAAAAAAGCAAGGCTGAAAATTCCAAAAGCATTAAAGAATTGTCCTTGTTGCCATTTTGATGTATTCCTGCTCAAACTTAAATTTGCAAATTACAATAGTTAGACACAGAGAAGGATGTTGGCAGGAAAACAATATAAAGGAAGTTAAAAAGCTTCCCATACTTAAGGAAATATTATTATTTGTATGGTTTGATGATCCCTTTTATATGATAGAATGCATTGCATTGGGAGATTGATGATTAAATTTTAGTGCTATTTGCTCTCACTAGATAGATTACAATTTTAAACACATATGTGAGAAAGTTGTAAGCAATTTGGAGCCTATTTAATCTTGCTATTTGACATCAATACTTCCCTTTGTTTTACTTCTTTTCTCTTATCTAAAACCATAATAAAATAAAAAATAAGGAGAGCAAAAGGTTTAATACTTTAAATCTCCCTGCTTGGTGTTAATATATTCCATGAGATACATATATATCAAGTGAGAAAGAGAGCGAGAGTGATTTCAGTTATACAGATTCATCTAATTAGGTAACTCATGTATACAAATGTTTTTTATATTGATTTTTTATTTTGAATTGATCTACATTGCATTATATATATATATATATATATATATATATATATATTGTTTTCTTTAAGTTACTTAAATATGATATGTAACAAATTCATTGAAACAGATGGCAGACTCGACTAGGGGTGGTAGAGGTGGTCGTACTGGAGGGCGAGCAGGCCGTTCCTCTCGTGGCAGATGTTGTGCTGGGAGATCATCTCCCACGACCCACACACCTTCATCTGATCAGCATGTGTCAGACACTGCGGCGGGACAGACGATTCCGAGTGTTGCATCGGTTACCACTACCTCTGTCCATGATGTCGGGACGTCATCAGCACCACCACCACCACCACTGCGACACCCCATTCCCAGGGTATCACATTTAAGTAACTAGTTGCGGAAATACACTCAATAAAATATTGCTGGTTTGCTTTCGGAAAATAATATCTTCTAATTACTTATTCTTATTCAAAAACGGTGATAAAATTTTCTTTTTCTTTTACTCTACATACAATCAAACACTATCAACATATTATACAACTATATATCATATATAGGTATCATAAAAGTTTTACACTTAGACCTTCACATAACAGGTCATCTCTCAAAGTTATAACATAACCAAATAAAGACATAATTATAACGTAGCGGTAATCTGGAATCACAACTCAAAAGGATGACTCTCAATAGCCAAACATCCAGATTAACAAAGTACCACTACTTCACAAAAAAGTCCTATAGCTGGTCAATACTACTAATCACGGTTGGAAAGACCACCCTAGTCTTCCCTTCCTATCAAGATATCCGGTGAGGATACCTCTACTTCCGGAAACTATGGAAGTATCAGAACTTAGCAGTTCCTGATCTACAAAAAACTGGTAAATAACCAGAGAGCTGGTAAGGGTATCTCCACCGTCAACCTGTGATACGTACGTGATGTAGGTCCTGAATTAATACCTTCAACGATCCAAACTGGTCCGGTGTAAGTGGCACTCCGAGCTCCAGTATTGATCACCCAAGCCTCATTATTGTCGGCATTCACACAGGTCAAGGATATGATCCTTGAGTACAACAGATTCGTCTCCTCGAAATTCATCTATACTCAAATATATTTTTCACACAGTAGAGGAAACAACAAACAAATATGCAAGGGTGAGATACCAATATATGAGTTTTGATATGACAACTGCATGCACGACACACAAAACAGCATATATCAAATATTCACAGTGTATAAAGAAATTATTCAAACAACAGAATAATTCTATCAAAAAGGTTTCATACCCGACAGTCATCGTCATTTTATAAAAATGCATGACACTTCAATATTCAGGCTCTAATTTGATACCTAATCTCCGGAGATCCCACAACTTTCTGTTTCGTTTTGAGCAGATCAAGCTCGTACATGGCACATTGTAAAAACGAAATAAAACAATGCCCAAGAGAACACATAACACACTGGCAACTCTCCAATGTACCAACATTATTGTTCAAAATTTTAACTCATTGTTCTATACACAAAGAACCCAATGGTCACTGCGAATAATGGAGTTTATTGCCCATAACCTATTGCATCACTCAGCACCTCAATAGTTATCGCATAAAGTTGGACACTCAGTCCAGTAAAATATATTGGTTGAAACAGAAACCCAATGATCAAATGGAAACATAGTCCATAAAAGATCCATTGATCCACTCAGGACTCAATGATCATAACACATGGCACGTCTTCCAAAAATGCATGAGAAAAGCTTTTATTCTCGTTTCGTTTTCTTTGTAGTAATAATCTTCCCTTGTAGAAGCCCAAAGCTTACGACCATGCTTAATTTTATATTAAGACTTTTCACTTTAAACAACCGTAGGACACACAGTCCAAATGTTTTAAACTCAACACAAGACACACAGTCCGAGTGCTTAATCGCAAAGCCCTAAATTGATGCACCAGTCTTAGGGTCGCGGATATGGAACTCACATTTTCCACATCAAATTTAGGACACACAGTCCACAAAACCTTTGCAGGACACTCAGTCCAATGACACAGATCCCTGATCTACGTGTCCACAGAACACTAGAACCCCGACGTCTCGGTTCCTAAGTCCGTTTATCCTTTGTAAAACATTTCGCTCAGTGAAAAACAAATACAAAACAAATCTCTGAAAACTTATCCAAGTTTAACGGAATAATTTCACTGAATGAAAATCCTCTTACAGAAATTCTTTTCTGTTAAAACGTAAAAATCATTGATAAATACTTTTCTTTCCAATCACTTTATTTCTGAAAATGGTTCTCAATAAAAGTCAACTTTCAAAAAGTCCTTACTAAATAAAATTTCATAATAACAAAATAAAATTTCTTTGTCAAAATTTCTCATAAAAATCTTTTTATAACTTAAATAACTTTTCTGTCAGAAGTAATTGTTCTGACTACTATATTACGTTATTTTCGGAACTTAATCACTTTAAATAACATTTTATAATAAAATTGAATTTATTTTGGAAAAACTAGCGCCTATCAAAATTTTCACAGTTTCCCCCTTACTATCACTTTATTGACATATTTTCCACACAAATATTATAAAAATAATATTTTTCCACCTTTTTCTCAAATTCTCATAAATTAATCATTCTAATTAATTATCCAAGCTTATCAAGCTTTTATCCTTAAATTAAATTTTAAACACTGACCAATGTCAGGTTTCTCAATCCATCACTCAACAGCAGATAATTTCATCACAATATAGCATGGCATACATTCAAGTCATGGCATACATCACAACTATAATTTAACAATTCAATTATAATCATGTAAATCAACATATCACAAAAATCAAGCATATAATCACTTAAACAATGAACAATTCAAAAATCACAGAAAAACATTATAGATAATTCACAGACTACTCAACAAAATAGCATACGATTATCTTAAACTCCTCAGGCTGTCTCCCCTTACCTCTCGAAGATTCAAGTGTTCGTTTCACGAACTGTTTTCCGATTCGATCTCTATCTCCTTCGCACACTCAGGATAATCAACAACGATTTATCCTTCACAACAAATGAAATCCAAATCAACAAATGAAACAACAAAAATCAATCTAATCCCTTTGGCAAAGTTTCGGCCTACTCAAGTGATTAGGCTAAGGATGTTTAAAAATTTTCTAACTCATGGATTAATTATCCTTAAACATGATGAAGACATGATCAATGATCATAAACCAAGAACTTGAACAAAAACTCATCTAACTCATTGACTTATGGTTTCGGCCCTTATGAAAAGAAAAGGTTAGGATTTGATTTGCTTTTCTCAATCACTTGGATTCAATAATTATGGGTATTAGAGAGATGAAATCAAGTGTTAAATCATAGAAATTGAAACAAACTCATCTAGTCTCTCTAAGACCTAGATTCGGCCCACTATGGAAGAATAGGAAAGAAATTTTCTCTTGATTCATGCTCTTGGATCATGAATACAGAGATCATAGTGAGTTCGTAGAAATTGGTTTCAAAACAAATGGATTTTTCTACAATTTTCTAGAGACTTTTGAAGAAAACTTCATGAAATTGGATGATGATGATTCATGGCATAAACTTGTAAAATAAATGAAGGAGAAGACAACATGATCATTATAGATGTGGTTTTGAACTCTTGTTGATTGAAGAAATGAAGAGAGTGATCAAAACAAACTTAGGTAGAAATGGAAGCTTTTGGGATAGCTTTGAGGGTGTGGTGGTTTTATGAGTGTATCTCACAATCCACTCATCTAAAAATTACAAACTTTGGCTCGTTGGAAAGGTAAGAAGAAGAGGGACAACTTTTACGTTGAAGGTTTGGTTTGATTCAGATCGGATCATGGAAGAAAAGGGCCTTCTTTCCGCTGTTCTAGTGTGGTGCTGTGGATTTCGAGCTGTTTTGGTAATTTGGGCATATCTCTCAAAATACGTATCCGTTTTTGATGATCTTTAACTCGTTGGAAATAAGATAGAAAGAGGAACAACTTTAATGTTGAAAGTTTTTCGAGGTTTAGAACAGAAAAAGGTCAGAACTTCGAGGCAGTTTCGGGTGAGTAAGGAGAGTTTGTCTTAGTGTTCTTGGTGTTCTTGATGAATGATGAAGAGAAAATGGTTTAGTGCAAAGGAGAATAGGAGAATGATCAAAAGGATTCTTATGTTAAATGAAATTAAATGATGATATGTGGTAGAGAATTAAGCCATGTAGTCATATTAGCTTTATGGTTGAAATGGAAGATGAATACTTGGCTAGAAATGGTGAAGGGTGGGCAGCCTTAGGGCCTTACAAATAATGTGGATGAGGGTATTTAGGTGATGTGGTCGCCTCCTATACCACATATTAGGTAGAAGATATTTTGTGTGGCAAATCATGGTTAGTTAACCTCGGTTAGTTCCTCATGAGTCATCATAGATGGCTTGTCGGTCTCTTTCCCGATATATCTCTGCGCAAACGTACCTGATTCCTGATTAGGGTTTTTGAGAGAAATGAGTCTTGATTCATGAAGATGATATAAGTGAGTTGAAAAATTGCCTAAGTGTAGGGAAAAAGGGGTAGAGCCGTGTAGGGAAGGGTAAAATGGTCCCAAAATTTCAATGGCAAGCCTTGCAATTTCCATAAGAAACCAAGGGTAAAATGGTCATTTCACCATAAAAATATCTAATGACATTTATGTGCTATTATGGCCATTATGATTCGGATAGGATCACCATAAATGCTCGTCACATCAGTCACATCAGTCATCTCAGCTCCATTGCTGACTCCTTGGTTCATCTGACTGAGGTTTTCCTAGAGATATTTCGATATTTTCACCCGCAGCAAATATAATATTTTTTTTTTTTTCACGAAAATTTTCAAAACTTCCAAGATCGTAGCAAATATGATAAAAATTGGGAGACCAAAATCGCCCAAACACTAAAATAGGGGGATCAAAAGTGCAATTAAACCATTATATTTTTAACAGTGAAATTGTGTAATTGACAATATCTTTATATATAAAGGAGTATTCGCTGGGCATTTTTTTCTCTCCGAAACTAGGGTTAACTTTGTAATTTTACTAACTAATTTAATATATCATTATTTGTTATAATAATTTCAAGCTATTATCGACATGGATTCTAGGGTCATTTACTCATCATAAATATAGCACATTTCCACTTTGCAATGATTTTCAAAATTCAAAATTCAAATCTATCTATCTATTTTTGTGTAATACCCCAAAGTACATTAGGGTACTACTAGATACAAAACATAGGATACACTAAAATTTGCTTTTTGCTAAACCACTCATATATATATATATATATATATATATATATATAAATTATATAAATCTCATACATTTTCAAAAATTATACTTAGAGACTAAACAATGACAATATGACTCTTGACTCTGATCCGGCAACGTCTTCCATAACAGAAACAGCTTACATTGGAACAACTGCCAAGTATTTCCGGGGATACTTCACAGTTCTCCAACATAGGAGGGATTAACCTGAAACAAAAGGGTGAGGGGGTGAGATATGAAGTCTCAGTGAATTCCCTGCAAACAGAGCACTCAGTCCCACACATATACATATATTAGTAAACTTATACATATCATCAGGTATAAACATCATTGCTGCCCCCCATGCACCAAAGTACTTAAGAGGGACTAGCTTTGGGTTTAATCCTGGTATCATCATGTCATTCATAATATTTGTGAACCACTCATTTGGATATTCCTTTTTAATTTTGTCAGTGAAAAACATTGTTGTTCCCCGCGCACCGAAGTACTTAAGAGGAACTAACACTTCGCTGCTCCCCGCGCACCGAGGTAACTTAAGAGGAACCAGCTCTATACTGTAAGGCAGGACATACGTCTATGACCACAAGCGGCGTCCCACTTGCTTTGCACTTACTTGCTTGCCTTCCAAAATGAAAGGACTTTTGTGATTGCCTTCCAAACGGGAAGGACTCTATACTTGCCTTCCAAACGGAAAGGACTTCTGTACTTGACATCTGTAATGTCATTGATAACCATTCTAATTCGATTAATGAGTAGAATTAGCATGGTTACTACCTTTGAATGCCAAATGGTGTTTCCCATTCATTTCATCAAAACATTGAATAACTTAACTCATATATCAATCTATAGCTTAATAACTAATGACCTAAAACAAAACATATAAACCATTCACATGAACAATATATAATCTCTCAATCAAGTATTCAACAAGGGATAATGCAACAATAAACAGAATTTCAGAAGTTTTCAGTTAACTTCTATGATTTTATTAAAATACCAAACGAAATCGGATTCAAACAAAAGACCCCTCCCTGGAAAGCTAATCAAGTTTAATTTATGAATAAAATTTGACTTTTGGAAAACCGTCTTCCTAAAATTACAGTTTTTACTGGAAAGCCCCTGCACTCAGAAAACAGGACAGCAGCAATACCCTAACTTGTAACAGGTTTTTCTCCATCAATACTCAATGCAAAACAGCAAAATCAGTGTCTAAAGTGTAGCATTTCGAGTCTACTTTCTAAAAAAATAAGAATCATACCAAACAGAGCACTATAGAAATAGTTTACAAATAAAATATTATACATATGTCTATACGGATTTGTCAGATCAGCAGCTTCTTTTAGAACTTTTAACAAACAGAATACATGCATGTAAATTGAATATTCTACAACACAATTCTGCATTCATTTAAAACCATATAATCAACATGCAATTCAGAAATCAAACAATAATATCAAATTTAAAATTCCTAAGCTTGGATTTATGGTTACCAAGCACTAACTAAGGAAACTCACATAAGCAAAAAAGTGGGAATTAGAATGGTAGAGGTTGATCTCCTTGAAAGTTCCTCCCAATTCTGTTTTGGTTTCTCCTTGCTTTCAAGAGTAGTTGCTTCAGGCTCTCTTCATAAAGGAAGTGGTGTATGTTTCATAATGGTTATGGAAGAAAAGAGAAGAGGAGAAGTGAGGTGGTGAGGTGTGTGTGTGAGCTGAAAATTGAAGAGGGAAGAGAAAAAGGAGAAATGGTGTCTCTGCAAGAATGGAATTGTGGTTGAGTTGTTCAACCCCCTTGCTCCTTGTCTGGCCGAATTTCAAGCTTGAAAGGTGGAAGATGAAGGCTTGATGGAGGTCTAGGGTTTGAAGAAGAAGCTTAAGGAGCTTCTGATGAAAAAGAAAGAAGAAGAAGAAGTCTCCTTTACTTCTTTGTTTTTGGGTCTGCCGTGTTGTACATTGTAGGGGTTAAGTGAGAAATTTTTGTTTAACCAATAGGGCTAGACTTCCTTGATAGGCATTGGTCACTTGTAAAATTTTAAATAAAGATAAATACTATGGTTTAAATTAAGTAGTGTGCTAATCATATTTATGCATAGAATGAGAGGGAATATGATTGTTCATGTATTGAAATTAAATCTAAGTGAGGGTGATATGTGACCCTAGATTATTTCTAGAGTACTACTAATTAACCCAATACATTTGGTGTATATATATATATATATAAAATTACATTACTTCTCTAAAAAAAAAAAATTCAATTACTTCACTAATAAAACAAATCCTAAATTGTACATTTATGAATTATATAAGGATTTAAAACACTTATGATGAAGTCATAGAAACTAGGATACCCATGAGAAAGGATATTACATTTCTAACCCCCTAAAACAAAATTTTGCTCTCAAAATTTAGTAAAACCTACTCGAGAGAAATACATTAGCAATGATTTCTCAAACAATAACATTTGTTGCCTTAGTAAACTTCCCACCTCAAGACAATTAAAAGCATGCAAGTGATAATTGAAAACACAATACTACTTCAGTTTGGATCACATAGGTATATATATACATTTAAAGCGTACAATAAGGCAAATTAGTCTTATGATACAAGTAAGACTTAAGAGTTGCATTTAGGTTCATAGATGGTTTCCTGCAAGATCCTTCGTCTAATGGCTACTAAGCTTCCGCTGCGTACTCTGGTCAAAAGGTTTTGTTTGTATGTTTGAATCTATATCGATGAACTGGTCATGATCATTAACTATTTGGTCATCATTGATACTTGGTTCGCTAGGGTTCAATTATCATACATGACAGATATTCCAATAAACGGCAAGCTGACAGAAACTTTATGACAACAATAATAATAAGAGAGTAAAGCACACAATCTTATTCAAATAGTAGTGGTACTTATTATTCCAATCATTTTAGATATAAATAATTTAGGAAACGCGTCAAATACATATATGCTTATGTACATAAGGATGTGACACACCAGAAATAACTGTTTGGTACCTATTTAGGTGCATAATCAAATAATTGATGCAAGCCAATGATTTTTATCAATCACCCATATCGAACACGATCAAGAAATGACATATATAATGCTATGGTAGCATATCAAGATATGGACATGTTATAAACACAAGTCTACCCCGAGCATCCCATAATACCCAAGATAGAGCAAAATATTGCTTTAAATTCTCTAAATATCCTTTTCAGCGAATATATAAATTTAACTTGAAAAGCTTTTTCTAAAACTCGGTTATAAGAAAACCTTTACTGGAATTATTCGGTTTTGAAAAAGAACATTCAGATTTGAGTAAACCATTCTTTGGAAAGCATAGTTTCCTTGTTTATGAATATAATTAAAATTAGTCCTTCAATTTGTACAGCTCAACAAATGAAGACACTAGTGAACATGCAATCAAAAACATAACCTCTATGTAGTTACAACATGCAAGGATCCATTTACAAATCTGGAAGCCTAGAACAATTTCTCTTTTCAAAACAGGTAACAAAACAGTTCAAAGGAATGTTATAATAAATAGTGAGTCAACCGGCACCACATTACAGCATACTACACAACTGCTAATCTGATTTAATTATATGTCCCAAACATCTTATGAGGTTCACATTCTCAAAATAAAAGTCTTATGAACTCATCAACTAGTTCCAGAACAAACAAGCATCATGCAGTCCTCTTAAATAAAATTAAAAAGAAGCAATCAGGTACAAGTCATGTATTTGCATGCATTCATTCTTTTCCATTGACAATATAAATCAAGTAATTAACAAGCTCGTTACCATTTACAAACTATGGCATGTAATATCCTCCTCAACAAGGTTTATTTGAAATTTGATTCTACTTTACCTATATACTAAACCATTTCCCTGAATTTATTAAAGCACATGATAAATTTGGGCCATTGATGATTCTCTGACCTGAAACCAAGAACATACAACAATGCATCTTAAATGATTTACATGTACAACCAAACAAATTAAACCTTCCCAATCTTGCATCAATCATCACACCCCAAGACATCATGCATGGAAGTCGGTTTGACTTAATGTAAAAATAGGAAAGCGTTAAGAAAACACAAACATGAATAGATATTTGATCTTAGTGGTAGCTCATATATAATATGAAAAATCCTAGGTTACAAGGCCATAATAGGTATATCACATGCACCATAGGTTAGGTTATGTAAATAAAAACAAAAGCTAAATTATAAACTTTGTTCATGTGGCTTCAAACAGGCCGAGAAGAATTCTATCAGAGTCCAAAAACAAACAACAACTAATACCTAACTGTAGGAATATTGTTGCAGGACAGAGCAATTACATGCATGTATATATGAAAGGCTTAAAAAGTTTATCAATTATACTTAACATTTTGAAATATAGATTCGAATTAATAACATCTTATACATTCAATTTAGCTGATAAAAGTGTCATGCTAAATAAAGAATTAAAACATGAAACAAAACAGAATAAGAGGGAAGGATTTGTTCACTTTTAGTGTACATGGTTTTACCCCATTCCACCTAACAAGTCAAAACCGCACAAAGGATGAAACTTTATAATAACAATCAATCTTATTAGATTCAACGAGAGAAACAGAAAACAATGTGCAAGTCTATCCATTTTTACTACCATCTTAAACAAAACACAATTCAAAAGTCTAAGACATACAAGGCTAATCCATTCGGTTAATTTCTCAGATAGCAACAATTACTTAGCTTTATACTGCAAAGATAGTGCATGCTACTTTCATATTTACATATCATATTCAATGGACCTTCATGGTTACAATCAGAAGAATGCATCGAACAAAGCGGCCAGTTCTCTTTCTATTCTAAAAACAACAGCATATGATAAGAGATAACTTAACATACGTTTATTCTGGCAACCTCAGGTTACCAAGGTGCAACAAAAGAACCTGGGAATAGACACGAGCACCCATTCTTTGCAAGTATCTGAGCTTGCAATGTTCCAATGTGTGCGACTAGAGGGAGAAACTTAAAGATTATAGTAGATACTCCCAAAACATATAGCAGGACGTATCAACAACACATAAGCATACAAAGGTTACATTATTGCTACTAGCATTTATTTCCAGACTCAGGTAATCTGAATTATCATCTGATATCACACTCAGGCATAACAATTAAACCATACAAAAGGTAAACACTCAGATTATAGGGAATGTAATTGTATTATTACTTTCTTACACTTGCGTATCAATCACAAGGAAAGAATATAACTGTTTCAATATGATCTACACTGTAAGTCTACAGAACACAGCAACAACACATGATTCATTGGTTTACATTTCATTTTCTTTTCCTTATCTTATCTGTTGTTACACTGCCAGGCTTGTCAAATTTGAACTCCTGAGGACCAATGTAAAAAGCACAAAAAGAATTTGATTATTCTGAAAATATCTTCTGAAATGAATATATTCGTATTTTGGAAATACAACAATTCATTTAGAAGTGCCATAACATCAGCATTCATAAAAAGAAAACTTTTAACTTGTATTAGTCAAAAACATTTACTGGCAGATGTACATTACTTTGGTACTTTTAATAAAATACCTAACAAAGTTGGATTTGAGTAAATGACCACTAAACATATAAGACAATTTCAAACACATTGACCAGTTAGTACATATTAATCAAAAGCATTAAACTAGTAGCATATTAAATTAGAATCATACACACATCTCAACAAACTCAATTACCTCTACTAATGTCTATGGGAAATTGGTTTAAGAAAATAATATATATCATTTATATTTACAAGCATAATCATTCTTGCACAAGCAAAATTTGTTCAAAATATTTGGCTTACAAGAAATCTTGTCTGGAAATCAATCTTTTGGAAACAATTCTAGGAGTTGTCATCGTTCACCATTCCTCAAACAAATACCTGAGGCGGCCTACCCCATTAATTTGTATCAGGAATTTAGAAAACTAACAACTTCATAGAACACTTAATCTGACACCCTAAGCCGGATCACTCTAGACTCAACTCACAGTCCGATGGGATCGAACTGCTCTGATACCATAATGTAATACCCCCAAAGTACATTAGGGTACTACTAGATACAAAACATAGGATACACTGAAATTTGCTTTTCGCTAAACCACTCATATATATATATATATATATATATATATATATATATATATATAAATCTCATACATTTTCAAAAATTATACTTAGAGACTAAACAATGACAATATGACTCTTGACTCTGATCCGGCAACGTCTTCCATAACAGAAAAAACTTACATTGGAACAACTGCCAAGTATTTCCGGGGATACTTCACAGTTCTCCAACATAGGAGGGATTAACCTGAAACAAAAGGGTGAGATACCCTGCAAACAGAACACTCAGTCCCACACATATACATATATTAGTAAACTTATACATATCATCAGGTATAAACATCGTTGCTGCCCCCCATGCACCAAAGTACTTAAGAGGGACTAGCTTTGGGTTTAATCCTGGTATCATCATGTCATTCATAATATTTGTGAACCACTCATTTGGACATTCCTTTTTAATTTTGTCAGTGAAAAACATTGTTGTTCCCCGCGCACCGAAGTACTTAAGAGGACCTAACACTTCGCTGCTCCCCGCGCACCGAGGTACTTAAGAGGAACCAGCTCTATACTGTAAGGCAGGACATACGTCTATGACCACAAGCGGCGTCCCACTTGCTTTGCACTTACTTGCTTGCCTTCCAAAATGAAAGGACTTTTGTGATTGCCTTCCAAACGGGAAGGACTCTATACTTGCCTTCCAAACGGAAAGGACTTCTGTACTTGACATCTGTAATGTCATTGATAACCATTCTAATTCGATTCATGAGTAGAATTAGCATGGTTACTACCTTTGAATGCCAAATGGTGTTTCCCATTCATTTCATCAAAACATTGAATAATGGTTATGGAAGAAAAGAGAAGAGGAGAAGTGAGGTGGTGAGGTGTGTGTGTGAGCTGAAAATTGAAGAGGGAAGAGAGAAAGGAGAAATGGTGTCTCTACAAGAATGGAATTGTGGTTGAGTTGTTCAACCCCCTTGCTCCTTGTCTGGCCGAATTTCAAGCTTGAAAGGTGGAAGATGAAGGCTTGATGGAGGTCTAGGGTTTGAAGAAGAAGCTTAAGGAGCTTCTGATGAAAAAGAAAGAAGAAGAAGAAGTCTCCTTTACTTCTTTGTTTTTGGGTCTGCCGTGTTGTACATTGTAGGGGTTAAGTGAGAAATTTTTGTTTAACCAATAGGGCTAGACTTCCTTGATAGGCATTGGTCACTTGTAAAATTTTAAATAAAGATAAATACTATGGTTTAAATTAAGTAGTGTGCTAATCATATTTATGCATAGAATGAGAGGGAATATGATTGTTCATGTATTGAAATTAAATCTAAGTGAGGGTGATATGTGACCCTAGATTATTTCTAGAGTACTACTAATTAACCCAATACATTTGGTGTATATATATATATATATAAAATTACATTCCTTCTCTAAAAAAAAAAATTCAATTACTTCACTAATAAAACAAATCCTAAATTGTACATTTATGAATTATATAAGGATTTAAAACACTTATGATGAAGTCATAGAAACTAGGATACCCATGAGAAAGGATATTACATTTTGCGATGCTTTGTAGGTTTTTTTTTTTTTCTATTTCTTATTTGTTATTTGCTTAAAATTTTAGTGAAAAAGTTAATATATTATAAAAAAATCTTTAAATTCGAAAAAGTATACTTTGGAATTTGAAGGCTTTAAGTCAGTAATAGATTATAAGGCTTTGCTATGTGCTTTCAATTGTTACTCTTCTGACTATCGTATTATGCACCCTATCTTGGAAGCTTAGTTGTATATGTCATTTAGTCCTAACCCTTGGGGTTGTAATGTTACTTTTTTTTTTTTTTTAAACAAGGTGACAAATCACCATAAATTTATTAATAAAATAAAAAAGAAAACAAGAAACATGGGGGGACCAAAACCCATGCAAAATAAACGAGAATCAAGCATACCTAGAATTAGGTTTTTTAAGGTTATACTTCTTTTGAGATTTGGATGTAACCACCGTGAAACCATCTTCAGCAATATTATCAATGTTCTGCTCTCCTTCCTTAGAAGTACTTGCATCGTTTTGCTTTTCCAACCAAGCAGATAAAACATTAAAATCGTTCTGAACAACAGTTGGAAAAGCACTAAGATCTCGAGCATAAACTGGACTTCAATTAATCTCAGGAGTCTCAAGGTTCTTACCACTAACTGTTAAATCACAGGTAGCCTTGGAATGCATAGACACTGGAGTTGGAGTACCCTTCGAACTAATTGTTAAATCACCAGTAGCTATGGAATGCTCGGGCAATAGAATATCCTTGATTGTGGAGTCAACATTAGTTGCAGCAGAAGTTAAGATCTTCTTTATAGAGCCATTGACAACATTTGTTGCAACCGAAGATGAGTTCCGCGAAATGGAATTTGAGACATGATCAGGGGATAAAGGTTTCCTCATAGACTGTCTCAACCGATATGCTATCACTCTGGTTTTCGCCCGGTGATGTATCAATCTGCCCATTATCTTCATCTGGTTTTTGCTCTAGAACCTTAGGGACATAAGCTAGCTTAGTCTTCTGCACCAAAGGCGGATCATTTTGCACCATGTTCTCCTTGGCAATTTGTTTACAAGTCGTAACCAAATGCCCAATTGAATTACAGTGAGAACAGAAAGGAGGAAGCTTCTCATATTCGACACCAACAGAAAATGCAAAACCTTCACGTTCAACCATAATCTCTTTAAGCAATTTCCCTGCTAAATCAACATCCACTAAAACTCGAGCATAGTGACCATATGCCCTAGTACAGGTGACTTCATCCAAACTTATTGGAGTATCTAAACCTCCTGCAATTTCAAATAATAATTTCGAGCGCCAATATTCCTGCGGCAGGTTATAAATTCTAATTCAACATTGAGTATAAGATTGTTTCTATTTATTAGGAATAAAATCTGGAGACCATTGAAAAAGGCGTAGTAGCCCTAGTTGAAGGTTCCAAGTTGTAATGTTACTAATATTGCTATTTTGTGTCCACATCTCGAAAGTCATATACTCTTGAAATATGGATGAAAACAATTATTTCCAACTCACAAATTAATTTAATTAAATTTATATTTTTAAACACTATGATATTTCCAAATGTAACATATCACTCAAATGATATTGTCAAATTATAAATTAATCACAATTTGAGTATAAATGAAAATAATTAATTCGATTTCACGGTTGTGATTTCCAAATCACAATTCCAAATAAAATTAATTGTGCATAATTAATCAATTATTTATCACTACAAAGAAATCTGATTAATTGGCCAACTAAATGTACTACTTACTTCCATTGCTCAATAAACTATACATCAATGAACATCATTTTATTATATGGCCAATTTAAGTGCTTTGTGTAATCAATTATTTTTCAGTCTTTCTGAATATTATTTTTTTGATAAATAGCCTTTCTAATTATTTGATATGTATTCCAATAACTATTTCATTTAATACTTATATTTCAATTTTTTTTATAATGAATGGAATTTTATTTTTTTAATAAAACAATCATTTCATTAAATAATTTTAAAAATTAAAATATGTTTCTTTAACCATAATTTAAAATAAAAATTTCAACTAAGACAATTCTTATTTATAACCTGTGCATCGCACGGGTCAAAATACTAGTATACTTATTATTTAAACTTAAGAATCATTATCTATATTATAATTATAATATCAATAATACTTATTAAGTTAGTATTTATTACACTTCGTGATTGACGATTCAGGAAAAAAAATTTAACAATTTTTTGTATATAAGTTTTCACAAAATTTTATTTAAAAAACGTAAAACCAGCAATTGCATTTTTTTATATATAAAATCCTAAAAAAGTAACATATTCCCCGTGTATGGCACGTGTCCATACACTAGTTATATAGAAGGTAATCCTATACTACTCAAGAAGAGAAAGGTATATGTGGTTTAGGAATTTCAACATAAATATATACGCAAGCACTATTACGAAGCAAAAAGCGAGAGAAACTGTAGCAAGAGAGAAAGGGAACTGTGTTTCAAAGCAACAGAGAAACAGGGACAACAGTTGTTTATGAGAAGAAAAGTCTTGAAACGACTGAGAGAGAAGGAATATGGAATAAAAAAAGTCTCACGGGTTTAGGTAGGATTTTGAGAAGGGTTTGATATTTATACTTCTCACTAAAAAGTCACACAAAATCCATTATGTAAAACAATCCATTGAAATTAACTTACTTTTGAATACCAGAAGATTTTTTAAAAGTTATAAAAAGTTTTGATTGAATACCATTGGATTTGGACACCCTCTAAAAATAATCTTAATAGTCTTGATTGAATATCACAAGAAATATGGATAGTGGACTCAGGTGCAACAGATCATATATGCACTTCTATGATTTGGTTTGATAATCATCACTCAATTGATCCAATTCCAGTGACTCTGCCAAATGGCAGTGTTGTGATGGCACAATTAGCAGGGATGTAAAATTATCAGATGCACTAATCCTTAGGAATGCTCTATTCCTGCCTGAATTCAACATTAACTTAGTGTCAATCTCAAAATTAGCTAAAACTGCTCAGTGTAAGTTCATTTTCATTGATGGTGTGACACCCTTCTACCCCTTATGTTAAAAGCCAATTAATTTAAAACAATTAAAGGAAAACATGCAATCATTGAATAAAATAAACAATTGTCCATGGGTAGAAAAGTCCCACATGAACCGTTTACAACGCGGAAATCAAATAAGTTTTAAATAACGAAAACATAACAAACCAATAAAAATATAACTCAACCCCGATGTCACATACAGAGCTGGTATAACCGTTCCGGAATAAAATCCCCGGAATTACAACTGAAACTAACAACTACGAAACATAAACTAGCCCTACGATGAGTGGCGGCTCCTCAGAGTCACTCCTCTCCGGGCTGCTCGTCATCCTCTGCAATGTGCCAATCAGGCCAAACACAAACAACAAACATATATAGGGAGTAAGAATCGTATAAACATATTAGCATGGGAATAGGCAGTAAAGTAAACAGCAAGCATAGTAGCATCACATCAAACATCAACATTATCATTATGCTATGCAGTGCAATGCAGTCCTACTCCACTAAACCATCAATGCATGTGGATCCACTAAACTCGGGATGAACGACTTCGGAGTTACATATCCACATTGAGAATCTACTCAACGCCGGAGAATCTACTCCTTGGATAGCCAAAACCAACGAATGCCTCGTCACGGGGGCGCTAGGAGAATCTACTCCAACCGTGGATGGCCGGATCGCCGTACTCTAGGACGATCTCCCCTATGTCGAACATCCCTAAACAACATCTCCGATGCAATGCGTATGCAACACAACAACAATAGCAACACCACCTCCATAACTCCAACGGGATCGACCGAAGGTAACAGCGGGATCAACCGCACCAACTTGCCTCGCGGAATCTACCTGAGGACTTAAGTGGAATCAACCGCAGTACCTGGGGCAAACTCTCGGCCACCAAGGTACATAACAACAACACCTTAGACCCAAACCGTGGGGTCAAGGCCTCCTTGGCCAAAAAGCACCAAGGCACAACTCATCAGCTTGCGGCACCCCAAAGGGTATCGACTTAACATCTCACCATCTCGTCACCTTTAATTATCTTTATTAACATTTACCAAGTTGTCTAATCAATTATCATCATAGGGAAGTGGGGTTTAAAACCCCTTAAGTCCTTTAATTGTATTCTGTCGCAGTGGGTTGAGCACGGTCGTGCTCGTAACCCAGCACGGTCGTGCTTAAGCACGTGAGGGGCGTGCTCCCCTGTAAGTGAAGCACGGTCATGCTTCTTAATGAGCACGGTCGTGCTCAGCAGCACGATCATGCTCTTTGTCCTGTACGGCCGTGCTCAACAGCGCGGCCATCTCCCCAGAATTCAACTGGGAGCACGGTCGTGCTCCCTGTTCAGCACGGTCGTGCTCAACGTGCGACAGTGCTGTTCTGGGCAGGAACAGAGGCTGAAACTTAACCCATTTTATCATGTTTTTACTCAATTATTCCTAACGTCAATTATCAACATGTTTCCAGATTTAAACTCATCATCATAAATCAACCAACTTAAACATGGCATCAATCCAGCAATAACATCATCATGTTAATAACAGTGTTTACCAACAACAACCATACCACATGCAACGTAACACTATTAACATAATGATCAGAAACATACATTAAACACATCCATAAATCATGAAATCATCAAACATATAATCATGCAAATCAACCGGGGTTATGGGAACCCCTTTACTTTACCCTAAACCCAAACCTATGTAGATACTACCCTTCTCCCCATACCTGGATTGAAGGTAACTCTTTCGGTGTCCTAAGCAACGAACCGGCTCTTCCCCTTTACAGCGACTTACACCTAACAAACCTTGGATCAACAGGAAACCAAGGGTTAGTTCCCTATTCACAATAACGGAAAAGGAACCAAGAGAGGGGAAAGGAACTTTACCTAACCACTACCAATGATGCACTAACAGTCTCCCAATGCCTCTAAACTGTCCCAGATGGAAGAAACCAGAAAACGGCTCTTCGTGGTCGCACTGCGGCTGCTGAGTTCACCAAAATAGGGTTAAAACGTTAAACCCTCGATTCTGTTCACGTATATAACTTCCGGACTTGAGCACGGTCGTGCTTACCCTCGAGCACGGTCGTGCTCCACTTAGCGTCACTGGACGCGGTCCACGCATTGAGCACGGGCGTGCTCCCTGTTGAGCACGGTCGTGCTCAACTTAAAATCAGAATCACGCTTCTGACTTTAAGCACGGGCTTGCTGGCTAATGAGCATGGGCGTGCTCATGTACCAGAAAGGGACTTTTAGCCAAAAATCCCACTAAGCCCTTAAACGATAAATCCAACTTAAATAAAATATTCTGAAAAACAGGGTGTTACAATTCCACCCCACGAAATTTACATGTACCTCAAGGGAAAAGATGCGGGTACGCTTCCATCATCTTGCTCTCCAGCTCCCAGGTAGCACTTTCCTCAGTCGCCCCACTCCAAACCACTTTAACCAAAGGAATTTCCTTGCCTCTTAGCTGCTTCACCCTCCTATCTTCGACCCGAAGGGGTAACACCTCAAACGTCAGGCTCTCTTTCAACTGTATAGCGTCGGGTACTATCACGTGACTAGGGTCATGAACATACTTCCTGAGTTGTGACACATGAAAAAACATTGTGGAGATTTGACAAGAACGTGGGTAAGGCTATTTGGTAGGCGACTTCGCCGACTCTTTTGAGGATTTGGTAAGGACCAATGAACCTCGGAGTAAGTTTCCTTGCCTTCATCACTCTACCAACCCCAGTCGTCGGGGTAACTCTCAAGAATACATGATCGCCTTCCTGGAATTCGAGCGCCTTCCTCCTTTTATCATGGTAGCTCTTCTGCCTACTCTGTGCAACTCTCATCTTTTCCTGAACTAACTTAATCTTTTCTGTTGTTTCCTGGACTATCTCTGGCCCTAGCACCACACTATCACTAGGTTCACTCCAACACAAAGGTGTCCTACATCTCCTCCCATACAGAGCCTCATAAGGCGCCATCCCGATGCTGGAATGGAAACTGTTGTTGTAGGTGAACTCTATCAGGGGCAAAAACTTGTCCCAACTTCCAGACTATTCTAACACACAAGCCCTCAACAAATCCTCTAAGGACTGGATGGTCTGCTCAGACTGGCCATCAGTCTGTGGGTGGTAAGCTGAACTAAGCCTAAGCTTTGTTCCTAAAGCCTCTTGCAAACTATTCCAAAACCTAGAGGTAAACCTCGGGTGTCTATCTGAAACTATGCTAGAAGGTACACCATGAAGCCTAACTATCTCCTTGATGTACAACTTAGCCAACTTCTCTAAAGGATACTCCATGTTCATCGGAATGAAATGGGCAGACTTAGTCAGTCTATCCACGACAACCCAAATTGCCTCAAAACCAGCTAGAGTCCTAGGGAGTCTAGACACAAAATCCATGGAGATACTATCCCATTTCCATTCTGGGACACTGAAAGTTTGCAACTTACCCGAAGGCCTCTAATGCTCGATCTTAGCCTTCTGACAAACTAGGCACGCATACACAAACTCAGCTACGTCCTTTTTCATCCTAGGCCAGCAAAACATTCTTTTAAGGTCCTGATACATCTTAGTGGCACCTGGGTGCACACTCAATCCACTCCTATGACCTTCTTCCAAGATCAACTTCCTAAGCTCGGAAATATCTGGCACACAAACTCTATCCTTAAACCTCAAGATACCATCACTGCCATCCTTAAAACTTAGGTCTCTACCCTGAGCGAGCAACTCTCGCTGGTCTAAGAGATACTTATCTAACTTCTGACCCTCTCTAATCTGATCCATCAAACTGTTGGTAACCTTCAAGGTACCAAGCCTAATACTCTTAGGGGTAAACTCACAAGCTAGACTAAGGTCTCTAAACTCCTCAATCAGGTCCATCTCCCTAACCATCAAAGCGGAGATATGCAGGGTTTTCCTACTCAAGGCATCGGCCACCACATTGGCCTTTCCTGGGTGATAGGTCAGCTCGAAGTCATAATCCTTTAAGAACTCCATCCACCTACGCTGCCTCATATTCAACTCCTTTTGATCAAAGAGATACTTCAAACTCTTATGATCACTAAAGACCTCAAACCTCACTCCATACAGGTAATGCCTCCAGATCTTCAAGGCAAATACCACAGCTCCTAACTCTAGGTCATGGGTAGGGTAGTTCTTCTAATGGGTTTTCAACTGCCTAGAAGCGTAAGCGACTACCTTACCATTCTGCATCAGCACACCACCTAACCCTTGCTTAGAAGCATCGCAGTAAACTACGAAGGGTTCACTAGGATCTGGCAAAACTAACACTGGTGCTGATGTCAACCTATTCTTAAGGGTTTGGAAACTCTCTTCACACTTAGAGTCCCACACAAACAACTGTCCCTTCTTGGTGAGATGGGTTAAGGGCAAAGCTATCTTAGAGAAACCTTCTATAAACCGCCTATAGTACCCGGGTAACCCCAAGAAACTCCTAATCTCGGTTACAGACTTTGGCGCTTCCCACTGGAGCACCGTCTCTACTTTAGCTGGGTCCACTGCTATGCCACCCTTAGAGATGACATGTCCTAAGAAGCTCACTTCCTCTAACCAGAACTCACACTTAGACAACTTAGCATACAACTGCTTCTCCTTAAGGGTCTGCAAGACAACCCTCAGGTGTTCCTCATGTTCCTCCTTACTCTTGGAGTACACTAAGATGTCATCTATAAACACCACCACGAACTTATCCAAATAAGGGTGAAAGGTCTTGTTCATGTAGTCCATGAAGACCGCAGGAGCGTTGGTCACACCGAAAGGCATAACCAAGTACTCATAGTGACCATATCGCGTCCTAAACGCTGTCTTCGGGATGTCCTCAGACTTAACCCGAATCTGATGGTACCCTGATCTCAAATCTATCTTTGAAAAGACGCAAGCGCCCATCAACTGGTCCATAAGATCATCAATCCTAGGGAGGGGATACCGATTCTTTATGGTCACCTTGTTGAGCTGTCGAAAGTCGACACACAACCTCATACTACCATCCTTCTTCTTCACCAACAACACAGGTGCTCCCCACGGAGACACACTCGGCCTAATGAACTGCTTCTTCATCAGGTCCTCCAACTGTTCCTTTCAACTTAGCTAGCTCTAGAGGAGACATTCTATAGGGTGCTATGGAGATCGGCCCGGTGCCAGGCACTAAGTCTATGGTAAACTCAACATCTCTTTCTGGGGGCAAGTTATAAACATCCCCCGGAAACACTTCAGGAAACTCTCGCACAATAGGCAAGCTGGCGACATCAGGAGGGCTGCTCTCTACATCCAGGGAAGCTAAATCATGTACACTTGGGCTTCGTCTTTCATCGAAGCTCGTACTTGGCTGGCAGAGAGAAGGTCTGGATTCTTAGACTCCTTTGGAGTTCCAAAAATCAGGGTTTTATCGAAACAATTCAGAAGGACATGGTTGGAAGATAACCAGTCCATACCCAGAATAATATCCAGGTCTTTCAAAGGTAAGCATACAAGATCAGCAAGGAAAGTTTTATCATTTATAACAATATGACAGTTCTTGCATGCATATGAAGTAGAAACAGGTTTATTTGTGGGTGTAGAAAACCAACAAATCAAACTCAAGGAAGGTAACAGGCAATTTTAGACTCTTGACCCTATCATGCGATATAAACGAGTGAGTAGCACCCGAATCATACAATACAGTTAATCGAGTTCCATCAATTAAACACGTACCTTGGATCAAGTCATCAGACTCGGAGGCTTCGGCTCCGCTAAGAGTAAAGACTCTTCCAGTGGTCTTCAGTCTGTTGGCCTGGGGCTTCTGATTCTTGCTAGCGCTGGGAGGCTCGGCCTTAGCTCCATCACACTCGCGGCTGATGTGGCCTGGCTTGCCACACTTGAAACAGATGACCTGTGTTTCCTTGCACTAGGACGAATAGTGGTCCTGTGCTCCACACTTTCCACACCTCATAGCTCTAGGGGCATCAGAAAACCCACCCCTGAAGCTACTCTGCTGAAACTGGGGCTTCCTGCCACTCTGCTTGAAGTCCTTGCCCTAAGGGGCATACCGCTGCTTGCCCTTATCCCTCTGATCAACCCTCTTGCCACTCTGATTGTCCGATCCTCTGGAACTAGCAGCTCTGAACTGGCTGGCATCCTCATAGATCCTGCACTTGTTGACTAGGATAGGGAAGACTCTGATCTCCTGATAGCTGATGGCCTGTTTGATCTCAGGCCGGAGTCCCGCTTCAAACTTCACACACTTGGAGCGATCGTCCGTCTCATGCTGGTAAGGAGTGTAGTACCTAGCCAGCTCCTCAAACTTAGCCGCATAGTCACCGACTGACAGCGACCCCTGCCTCAAAGACAAGAATTCCATCTCCTTCTTGTCCCTGATATCCGCTGGAAAATACTTCTCCAGAAACCTCTGCCTGAACGCAGCCCAAGTCACCACTGTGCCCTCTGCCTGCATCCTTTGCCTGCAGTTATCCCACCAGTGCTCCGCCTCTTCAGTCAACATGAAGGTGGCGAAGATGAGCTTCTGCTGATCATTACAGTCCATCGCACGGAAGATCTTCTCTGTCTCCCTCAGCTACAACAATGCTCCCTCTGGGTCATACGCTCCCTTGAACGACGGAGGGTTGTTCCTCTGGAACTTATCCAGTCCCTGGAACTCAGCTGGCCCACCGTTGTTAGGGTTGACCTGTCCGATAGCATTGGCCAGAAGTGCCAATGCGTCAGCAATCGCCTGATCGTTGCGTCCTCTACCGGCCATTAGTTTCCTGTACATGCCCAAAACAGCCTTTAATACAGAAACTTAGCGAGTAAAAGCTACAGGCAACTAACTTAAAACATCATTATCTATACCAAGTATAGACAATTCAAACAAGAGTCACACAACAGACTCACAACAGACTCATACCACGTCCGAACAAGGTCAAACTGCTCTGATACCACTAAATGTGACACCCTTCTACCCCTTATGTTTAAAAGCCAATTAATTTAAAACAATTAAAGGAAAACATGCAATCATTGAATAAAATAAACAATTGTCCATGGGTAGAAAAGTCCCACATGAAACCGTTTACAACGCGGAAATCAAATAAGTTTTAAATAACGAAAACATAACAAACCAACAAAAATATAACTCAACCCCGATGTCACATACAAAACTGGTATAACCGTTCCGGAATAAAATCCCCGGAATTGCAACTGAAACTAACAACTACGAAACATAAACTAGCCCTACGATGAGTGGCGGCTCCTCAGAGTCACTCCTCTCCGGGCTGCTCGTCATCCTCTGCAATGTGCCAATCAGGCCAAACACAAACAACAAACATATATAGGGAGTAAGAATCGTATAAACATATTAGCATGGGAATAGGCAGTAAAGTAAACAGCAAGCATAGCAGCATCACATCAAACATCAACATTATCATTATGCTATGCAGTGCAATGCAGTCCTACTCCGCTAAACCATCAATGCATGTGGATCCACTAAACTCGGGATGAACGACTTCGGAGTTACATATCCACATTGAGAATCTACTCAACGCCGGAGAATCTACTCCTTGGATAGCCAACGCATCAAACCAACGAATGCCTCGTCACGGGGGAGCTAGGAGAATCTACTCCAACCGTGGATGGCCGGATCGCCGTACTCTAGGATGATCTCCCCTATGTCGAACATCCCTAAACAACATCTCCGATGCAATGCGTATGCAACACAACAACAATAGCAACACCACCTCCATAACTCCAACGGGATCGACCGAAGGTAACAGCGGGATCAACCGCACCAACTTGCCTCGCGGAATCTACCTGAGGACTTAAGCGGAATCAACCGCAGTACCTGGGGCAAACTCTCGGCCACCAAGGTACATAACAACAACACCTTAGACCCAAACCGTGGGGTCAAGGCCTCCTTGGCCAAAAAGCACCAAGGCACAACTCATCAGCTTGCGGCACCCCAAAGGGTATCGACTTAACATCTCACCATCTCGTCATCTTTAATTATCTTTATTAACATTTACCAAGTTGTCTAATCAATTATCATCATGGGGAAGTGGGGTTTAAAAACCCCTTAAGTCCTTTAATTGTATTCTGTCACAGTGGGTTGAGCACGGTCGTGCTCGTAACCCAGCACGGTCGTGCTTAAGCACGTGAGGGGCGTGCTCCCCTGTAAGTGAAGCACGGTCGTGCTTCTTAATGAGCACGGTCGTGCTCAGCAGCACGATCGTGCTCTTTGTCCTGTACGGCCGTGCTCAACAGCGCGGCCATCTCCCCAGAATTCAACTAGGAGCACGGTCGTGCTCCCTGTTCAGCACGGTCGTGCTCAACGCGCGACAATGCTGTTCTGGGCAGGAATAGAGGTTGAAACTTAACCCATTTTATCATGTTTTTACTCAATTATTCCTAACGTCAATTATCAACATGTTTCCAGATTTAAACTCATCATCATAAATCAACCAACTTAAACATGGCATCAATCCAGCAATAACATCATCATGTTAATAACAGTGTTTACCAACAACAACCATACCACATGCAACATACACTATTAACATAATGATCAGAAACATACATTAAACACATCCATAAATCATGAAATCATCAAACATATAATCATGCAAATCAACCGGGGTTTTGGGAACCCCTTTACTTTACCCTAAACCCAAACCTATGTAGATACTACCCTTCTCCCCATACCTAGATTGAAGGTAACTCTTTCGGTGTCCTAAGCAACGAACCGGCTCTTCCCCTTTACAGCGACTTACACCGAACAAACCTTGGATCAACAGGAAACCAAGGGTTAGTTCCCTATTCACAATAACGGAAAAGGAAACCAAGAGAGGGGAAAGGAACTTTACCTAACCACTACCAATGATGCACTAACAGTCTCCCAATGCCTCTAAACTGTCCCAGATGGAAGAAACCAGAAAACGGCTCTTCGTGGTCGCACTGCGGCTGCTGAGTGTAAAACGTTAAACCCTCGATTCTGTTCACGTATATAACTTCCGGATTTGAGCATGGTCGTGCTTACCCTCGAGCACGGTCGTGCTCCACTTAGCGTCACTGGACGCGGTCCACGCATTGAGCACGGGCGTGCTCCCTGTTGAGCACGGTCGTGCTCAACTTAAAATCAGAATCACGCTTCTGACTTTAAGCATGGGCTTGCTGGCTAATGAGCATGGGCGTTCTCATGTACCAGAAAGGGAATTTTAGCCAAAAATTCCACTAAGCCCTTAAACGATAAATCCAACTTAAATAAAATATTCTGAAAAACAGGGTGTTACAGATGGCACTTGTTCAATTCAAGACTCACTATCGAGGAGGATTGGTTTGGCTGAGCTACATGGTGGACTCTACTACTTGAAGGTATCTGGTAGAAGTGGAATCAGCATGAGCAATCTAGTTTTGCATAGCAGAAATAATAATATTTTTTCTGATTCAGTCTGTATCCCTAAAACAGCTCTATGGCATTTTAGATTTGGCCATGTTTCTTCTGAAAAGTTGGCCGTGCTTTGTAAGGATTTCCCTATGATACATGTTAATAAAGATGAAGTATGTGATGTCTGTCATTTTGCAAGACAAATTAAAGGAGGTTACCTTACTGCACTAGTTTAAGTAGAGCTAAGAATGGCTTTGATATGCTTCATATGGACATTTGGGGGCCATACTCACTTCCTTCAATACACAAGCACAGATACTTCTTGACCATTGTTGATGATCATAGCAGGTTCACCTGGGTGTGCTTATTGAAAGGCAAGTTTCAGGTGCAGTCCATAGTTCAAAACTTAATCATTTTCATTGAAAAACAACACAATGCACAAGTGAAGGTAATTAGATCAGACAATGGACCTGAATTTGCACTACCAAACTTCTACAATGAAAAGGGCATTATTCATCAAAGAAGTTGTGTAGAGACTCCACAGCAGAATGCTAGAGTCGAGAGAAAGCACCAGTTTATCTTGAGCATTGCTAGAGCACCAATGATTCAATCCTCATTACCTAAGTTTCTGTGGAGCTATGCAGTGCAACATGCTGTTTTTTTGATGAATAGAGTACCTTCCAAAGTACTTGAAGGAGGGACACCTTATCAAGTAATGCACAACTCATTGCCTGATTTGAGTTTATTAAAGGTGTTTGGTTCTCTTTGCTCCTTCTCAACACTCTCTAATCACAGAGGGAAGTTAGATGATAGAGCAAGGAAATGTGCTTTCTTGGGATACAAGATATGATCTGGCAGGGTTTCTAGGAATGCAGTGTTTTATGAACACATTTTCCCTTGCATTTCACAACACAACAAAGCAACTGGAGCCACATGGGAATACATGACTCCCAACTCAGAAACACTATCTTCTATTCCAAATCCTGTGCCTGATGCAAATGTGCCTGTGACTCAACCTACTGATGCAGTCATGCTTGTGACTCACACCAATGATGCAGAAGTCACTGATAACACTGAGTGTCCTGCTTCCACATCAGAAATGACTGTGCCTATTGAACCTGCAGATATCCCTGTGCTTAGTACTAACACAGAAGTACTTGTTGGTTCTGTTCTAGAGTCTAATGTTCCAAATTCCAGCACTGAAGGTGCTCCTAGAAGATCAACAAGAACAAAGAAAACACCTTCATACCTCCAGGGTTACCATTGCTCACATTTAAGAACTGACACTGAACCTGCAAATTGCCTTTATCCATTACGTTCTTATGTATCTTATGAGTCCTTGTCCACTCAACACAGGAGTTATGCCATGTCTTTATCCACCATCACTGAGCCTACCACTTATACTCAGGCTGTGAAAGACAAATGCTGGGTTGAGGCTATGAATGCAGAATTGAAGGCCCTGGAAATGAATCACACTTGGGAGATAGTTGAGCAACCACCAGGAGTGCACCCCATTGGAAGTAAATGGGTTTATAAGGTCAAAAGAAAGTCCGATGGAACCATTGAGAGGTACAAAGCAAGATTGGTTGCCAAAGGGTACACACAGACCGAAGGAGTTGATTTCTTTGACACATTTTCACCTGTGGCCAAATTAACCACTGTCAGGCTGCTCCTTCCACTTGCATCTACACAGAATTGGCTTGTTCACCAATTAGATGTGAACAATGCCTTTTTGCATGGAGAGTTACAAGAAGATGTCTACATGAAGGTGGCCGAGGGAGTACTTTGTGCAGGAAACAATAGAGTCTGCAAGCTCTTAAAGTCCCTATATGGCCTGAAACAAGCTAGCCGCAAGTGGTATGAAAATTTGTCAAGCCTACTTGTGCAATTAGGGTACAAGCAAGCTACAGCAGATTACTCTCTGTTCACTAAAGCCACTGGTGCATCCTTTACAGCCTTACTTATCTATGTTGATGACATAGTCTTGGTGGGAAATTCCATTGATGAAATCTCCTTCATAAAATCCACACTAGACAAGCACTTTGGGATAAAGGATTTAGGTGTGTTGAAGTATTTTTTGGGGCTTGAGGCAGCACATTCATCCAAGGGGATCTCTCTCAGTCAGAGACAATACTGCCTTGACTTACTGGCAGACACAGGAGTTGCTGGAAGCAAACCAGTTTCCACTCCCATTGATCTAAAAGCAAAGTTGCATTAGGATAATGGTCCAGCATATAGTGATGTTGAAGGATATAGAAGATTAGTTGGGCGTTTGCTATACCTCACAACTACTCGGCCTGATATAAGCTTTGCTGTGCAGCAATTAAGCCAATTCCTCACTCAACCCACCATGATGCATTTCCAGGCAACTCAAAGAGTACTGAAATTCCTAAAAGGTAGTCCTGGGCAGGGCTTATTTTTCCCTCGCTCATCACCAATCCAGCTTCTTGGTTTTGTTGATGCTGATTGGGGAGGATGTGTGGATACAAGGAGATCAGTTAGCGGATATTGTTTCTTTCTTGGAAACTCTTTAGTGTGTTGGAGGTCTAAGAAGCAACCCACTGTTGCCAAGTCCTCAAGCGAAGCTGAGTACAGAGCCCTTGGTTCAGCCACTTGTGAGTTGCAATGGTTGCAATACCTTCTGCAGGACTTGAACATTCAAACTACTCGACAATCTGTGATCTATTGTGACAACCAGAGTGCACTTGCATATTGCGGCCAATCCTGTGTTTCATGAGCGCACAAAACACTTGGAAATAGACTGCCACATTGTCCGAGAGAAGAGCATGGCTGGTTTGATGAAGCTTCTTCCTATAACTTCACATAGTCAAACTGCAGATGTGTTTACCAAAGGACTGCACCCTTCCCATTTCCGAAAACTTATCTCCAAGCTAGGATTGTTGGACATACACCATCCTTAGCTTGCGAGGGGGGGGGGGGGGGTATTACACTATGCATTTCATTATTTCATTACTACACTAAATGCAAGCAACTCATTCCATTCACTGTTGTAATAATATAGTTAGCCTATTAGCTTAAGATAGTTGCTTGCTGCTCAAGTTAGTTAGTTAGCATCTAGTGAGCTGGCATAACAGATTCGGTTAGCTCCACTAGCTACCTCCTGTCTATAAATACCGAAAGGTATCAATACATGAACTAAGAGGAATCAGATGCAAACTTGATGCTTGATCTTCTTCATTTTCACTGAATCTTTCTTCTAGTTTCTGTGTTGGTTTTACGTGTCACTAATTAATGCGTTGATTGCAAATCCAAATGTACAATCAAACCGTGTTCTCATTTTTTTTTTTTGGTCTAAACCTAGTGTATCTCAAAACTGGGTAACGAAGGACTAATCACTGTTCACGGGACGTGGCTTCCGCTGGCCAACTATTATTTTAACACCGCCAGGAATCGAACCCGAGAGCAAACCGAGTCGACCCCTAGAGTGTTTCTAGGACAGGCCTTACAAGCAGGTTCTCATGAAAAAATGAAATATTTCGCCACCATCTCATGTCCAACAAAACTACAAAAGTGAATTACAAGGGGTTGAGATTTTCTTTCTTTCATTTTGTTTTTGCTGTTGATGTCATCGTGTACCATTTTGCCCATCTTGCATGTACATTAACTTTTTTACTTGTTGGCCAATCTGGTTCAAAGAATCAATGGAACTGTGATAAGAAGCCGTTATGTGTCTGGTCAGTGTGTGAATATTCTAATGTTGTTTCCGCAAACTACTTTCACTACTAAACCTTCTTCAAACTGCTCTTTGAATAGAGACCAATAGTTAGTGCATGTTTCGACACTAGGTGAGTTTGATCAGAATTACTTTTGGAGATGCAAAAGCTACAAATAGTAGCTTAATGGTGTTTGAAGCGAACCTAATCAGAATCAAATCGGCAAGTCCAAGCTCAAATGTCTAACCCATCCAATCCAACAAAACAGTGGAAATTTTCTTAATTTGTTCCCTGCAAAACAGCATACAATAATAAAAATTGATTTAGCCACCAAAAAAACTAGGATCATATATCATATATCATTATCCATAAACCAATCTTGGAAATGAAAAGTATATTTCTTTTATTTTATTACTTAAAAAAAGTGGTGCAGAAATAATAATGCAATTAACATTACTCATGCTGATTTTACTTCAACTTTCATACTTTACAAAGGGATGCCCTCTCACTGTCTCACATTTATCATTCACATTAGAGATGCATTCTAGTCAATGAAGCACTTTGCAGGGATTTTAACTTTTAAATGTTATGTTAGCATTATTACAAGCCTTTATCGCCTAATAAGACATCATTTTAGTTTGAATAATTCTTATAATGATATATATAGTGATGTTGGATAATAATTAATAAGGATAATTTTATACTTCTATTTCAGCAGTGCTTCAAACTTCAAAGAGTAAAGTATCCAATTGTGAACTACTGCTATGTCGGTGCTTAAAGTTTATAATTAGATCGCATTATCTTTCTGTCAATAGACTTTCCTGAAAAATTCTTAGGTAGCACTGCCCACCACATCACCTCTTAGGTTTTAATCTACTTTTAGTAGTGTATACAAATAGTTTTTTAGAGATTAATATATTTTTAACATGAATGTCACACCTTTACACATTTTTTTTTTGTTAGAAAATTTATTTCTGACCTTTACACATATATTTAATATTAGATAAAATACATATGATAAGCCATGACAAACCAAGAATTAATTCGGTGTCGTAGTTATTATATCTTTGGAATGTTAATCTTTCCTGTCCATTATCATATTTTTCTTTGTTGAAAATAAAGGAATAGCTAGTGGTGAACCCAAACCTGATCTGGTGCTTGCTTTGTTGCATATTGAGCCTGTCCATTAAGATATGAATTATAGGAGGCATACAAAGCCCTGTACCCATTGACATAATCTGCATAATATATAACACTATAGGCTTAAGACATCTAATTAAATGATTGTGAAACACAAGGCCTAAAAACAATTTGATGAATGGAAAAGCTAGGCTCATGCAAGTTACCTGTAACTGAAGCTTTAAGGTCTTAATATATTGGATATCATCTTCAACAATTAAAGCTTTGTCCACCTAATTAAGAGACATACAAGACAAAAGTACTACAGAATTAAAACAAGTGCAAGAAGGACTAACTACAGAAAAGTCATGTGTGCAGAGAAATAATAATTAAAGAAAATAATTTATACATATGTGCAGCAAGCATACCTTATTGCAATTAGGTATGAGCTCTTTCAATACACGTATCTTCTTGTTAATCTTATCTCTTCGCTTCTGCAAACATACACAACAAAGAGGTAGACATTATTATTTAATCTCTTTTAACTCTTCTTTATCATATCCTAATTAATGTTTCCTTGCCCTTTCATTTAAATTATGAATCTCTGCATCCCTAGCTTCTCATGACTCTGGTGTGACTCATGTGAGTACCCTCCCATGTAGGCTTTTCCTTCACCACATCTTTTGGTTCTTCATCATTCTGCACACAGTTTAATCCAGGTTCCTGAGAGTCATGCTAACCACAAAGGGAGGAGGAGGAAGAAGGTGAAAATACACTCTAAAGGGCTCCACTTACATCACTTGAATATGTTGAGTAGTTCATCAGTGTCTTCATGTTTCCTGCTAAAAAAAGTTTGTATTGTTTGATGCTCCAAGCTAGCATACAGAAGAAGAATCTAGCAAGGGTTCATTACAAGAGTTAGTATCAGCTTTTCCCATTGCTTTAAGTCCTACTAGTAGCAGCTGCTGTTGCTGCTTTTTCCAATTTTTATTGCTTTAATTTGCTCCACACTTGCTAAAACTTATTGTTTGTATGAAGTGTTGCACTGTTTTCCCTGGTAAGTAGATTTAAGAAACCGTGAAGGTCTTAAAACTTTGGAGAAATTCACCTTTCCCAACCAATATACTGATCCATGTTCAACATCGTTCTTTCTAGTGGGGAGGTCATAAAAATTGAAAAAGAGGTCATTGCCTTCCTGCACTAATAATAACTAGAACGTCTCCAATTATTTGTTTAGCTTTATCTCCCCCTGCAATTCCTTTAATATATGTATTTTGGGACGGTATACATCCAACTGAAGCAACCTGCCGATATATTAGGTAGAAGAGAAGATACTTGAAGGTGCTTTGATTTTTATCAGTGCATGAACCAATGGTACTGCACTATTATACTCAAGACCAAGGTTTTAAATTACGATTGCAGTCACGTTGCGGTCACGGTTGCGGTGCGGTTGTTGAAGTCTGATGCGGCCCTATTGCGGTCGATGCGTCCGCAATCACGGTCCGATGCGGTTTTCGGTGGCCACCGGCTACCGAGATGTTGCAGCCGCATCACGTGATGCGGTCCGCAATTTAAAACCCTGCTCAAGACCACTAATGTTTCTTGGCATTTGATGGTTATAGTTTACATGTACAAGGTAGCTTGTTGGCGTTACTGCCATTAAAGTAGGAATTGTAGCATGGCTTGCATTTCCAAGTCCTTTACAATAAAGCGGTTAGTTACTTCGGTTGGGTGTATCCTGTCCCAAAATACATATTTTGAAGGGTCATCACACACGGGTGTGCGTGCTTTAAAAAATAGAGCTACTTCAGTTATGCCGCTCTCGCAACAGCCCCGATTTTTTAACTCGATACCTAAGTCATAGAATGTCACCATGTGTACAAAATAAATATTAGAACAAATTATTCATGCTTTCTGTGTTTTTCATATATTTCTCTTTTATATTAGGATTATGAAAACATAAAACAAGGTAAAAAAAATTGTTAGTATTTTAAAGCACAGTTTTGTAATTTACTGAAAAAAACCATTCACATACATTTTAAATTTTCAGTATATTTTTAAGAAGATAACAAAGCATTTAAAATAATCTTGTGCGTTTTTTTTTTTTTTTTACTGAATCTTGTCTAGATATTTACACAATAAATTTAGTTATTAAAACATATATATGTCAAAGTTCACTCTTAGAATAATTTCTAACCATCGCTTTTAGTTTGACCTAGAAACTGTTTGGTTTGCCAAATCCGCTAGCGTTTAGCGGATAGCGTATAGCGGATGGAAAAGTAGCCCCGTTTGGTAGTCGTTTTTAAAATTAGCGTATAGCATTTTTTCACTAGCGTATAGCGTTTTTCCCAGACGCTACTTGAAGTAGCGTTTGAGCTTATAGCGTATAGCGTTTCATTTTTTCTTCCATTTTTATCCCTATCATTTTTAATTAAATTCCTCACTTATCCTTGATTATAAAATAAATATTAATCATTTAACATAGTATATAAATAATAATTAATTTCGCTATTTAGATTTATATTTAAGATGAAAAAAGTGGAAAATATATTTTTATCTATAAAAAATAAACTTATATAAAAATCAAATCAATATATAATTTTATTTTTATTATTCCATGTTATTTATAAAAAATAATTAAAACTAAATTACTATTAAAAATAAAAATTAATGATTAAATTTTTTTTGACGTGATAAACCATAAATAATTTAGAATAAAATAAATTATTAATAAGTGATAATTATTTTAAAATAAATAATATAAATAATATATATACACATAATTTTTAGTAAAGAGATACTAACATAGAGGGAAAAAATAAAATATTTTTAGTAAAGAGATACTAAATTTCTTCACTTTTATTTAAAATATATTATTTTTATTAAATTATTTCATAATTTTAATATAAAACTATAAATAGAAGTTTATATGTTATTACTTACATATTATTTTAAAAATATTTTTATATAAGAAGAAAATTAAGATTTACCTAATAATTTTTAGGGACATTAAAATAAATAATATTATCATATAAAATATATTTTAACTTAGTCTTTTACACTTAGTTCACATTAGTTTCACTATATTATTATATTAATATAACTTTCACGATAAAGAATATAATATATCGTATAAAGTTCATTAACAGATAAAACAAAATTATTGTTAAAGATGTATTTATTTTTTCCCATAATCTACTTATATTTAATCACTAGTTTTTTTTAAAAAAGATTTCAATATATTGCCTAACTATTGTTAAAATATTTATTTTTGTCTGGTTATGTATTATTAAAAAATATTTATATGTTCACTCACACAAAGAAACAAGATTTTATCGAATATATTAAGCAAGAAAATATATTTATTTTACTGGCCTCAAAATATATTCGCTAAAAAATTTATTTTTATTTATTAAAATTATTGATAATAAAATAATATATTACTATGATATATAACTAAAAAGTCACCTTTTGTTGTATTTAATAAAGAAATAAAAAAGAGACTGCTGAATTAATTCAATAAAAATAAATATTTAATAAATAAATCTTATAACTTTACCAAAAACTAAAGATAGTTTAGTATTTCTCTTTCATTAAATAGATTTTTTTTTTCAAATTACAACATTAATTTTTAGTTATTCTCTTTTTAATAAAAATTATAAGCTTAAGTTATTTGATCAAATTAAAAAGAATGATTTGATAATTAAAGAAAGTCATTTGACATGCAATATATAATATCTCACCCATATTTTTCAGGTTGATTGCTAAAGTTGATCATTGGGCTAATTACCATGATGTGTAAACAACTCTGCTTTCTTGCTTCGTGAAAGCATTGCAAGCATAAGTGATATCGCCCAATTTTTGGCATCCAAGTCGTATAGGTCCTACAATTTTACAAGATTTGTATTTAATAAGGAAACAGTTGTTGTTAAAAGAGTACAACAAGTTCTCTAACTAAATATATCAAGTTAACGAATTATAACACCAAAAATTAAACTGACAACACAACAAAAAAAAGAGCATCTATTCAACACCTTGCTGCAAACCAATAACCAAATACATTAATCAGAAAAATGCACTAAACCAAACCGTTTACAAGAAAAAATAACCTCCCCACTAATGAGTAAACGTATTTTACACAAATTATGTCACCCGTTGTTTAACCTGATTTATGTTGTCTTCAAAAAAAAACAGAGAGAGAGAGAAGATGGAAAAGATGAATTTAATGTATATATAAAAAAGTATAATAGAGAATTGTAAAATGATTTTTTTTAAGTACAGTAAGAGAACAAGCAAGTAAATATTTAACTCAAAATACATATAAAAATGCATTAAGTGTAAAAAAAACATTGAAAGTGAATCAATTAAGGCAAGCGAGATTAGCGGTTAACCCAGTATCCCTAATTTCCTAAGAACACTAGTAATTTAGAAATAGATAGAAATCTTTTATTGAAAAAAAGGTAACTTTTAAATATGCAGCAATTTGAATATTAACCAGTTTTTTCAAATAAAAAAAATTATTGTTTTTTAAATAAATTTTTAATATAAATCTAACACTAGTTACCATATTTACGTTTTTTTTTTAAATAAATTTTTTGACATTCACGGTTAAGTTACAAAGGAGGAATTAGGGGGAGAGAATTTTGAATCACGCCTCAAGTTGATAATTTGCATTTATGATGATTTTCACTAACCAAGAAATATAGTCCCTTTTGTCAAAAAACAAAACAAAAAACAAAAACAAAAGAAAGAAAGAAAGAAAGAAAGAAAGAAAGAAAGAAAGAAAGAAATAGAGACCCTCACTGTCCACTGCTCACGTACTATTGATTCTAATAACCATATCTCGCCTAGTGAAATATTGTTTAAAAATCTAATTACAAAATAAATGAAACCCTTTTCTATTATTTTTTATTTAGAAAAGATTGTACATTACTTGTTGTGATCGATATCGCAGCAGAGGCTGCGAGGTGGTGTCGTGGATGGTCGCAAGCCTGAAGCTTCTTGGAGATGGGATAATGGATGGCATGACGACTCTATATATATTCTTTCTTAGGTGAAGTTGGCAGCTGCGAGCTCACATGATTTAGTTGGCTAAGGAGAATCGCACATGATGCTGGTGAAAGAGGAAGGTCATGGCTGGAATGATGACGTCGATGCATATGCACGGTGGTTTCCTGCATTATGCTTGGAGTAGGTGGTGATGTGGAAAATATGATGGCCTCTATAGTGAAAGATACTGATAGAAGTGAAGTTGTGTGTCCCTATCTGTCTTGCTAGCTTACCAGTATATATAAAAATATTATGGTTAATATGAAGGCGTGTGGTACCTTCGATATAATTCTTAGGTGACAGTTGGCGATCTTAAGGTGACAGTGACAGCTGGCGAGCTCGCTGGTTGAAGTTGGTTTGGAGAGGTGGTGATTTGGTGGAAAATATGGGATTGGCTCCTACATAGTGAGAACTGATAAACGAGATAGAAGTGAAGTCGTGTGTGTCTGTCTTATCCTTGCTAGCGTACCAGTATAATATAACAATCTGACAATGTGATTTTGGTAATAATGTAATGTTAATAAATGTAATAGGAGTTGGTGGCTTGTAACTGATCCAATTAATCCAATAAATCCAAATTTTCACTTTTAATTATATTTCCCTTTTTGAATTTTCAATTTTTTGGAAGGGAAACAAATTATTTTCATTATCTGTTAAATCCTTATAATTGATTTCAACAAATTCCAATTAGTCAACTGTTTTCGTAAATTATTTCCTTTTTGATATTCAAAAGTTTAAAAGGAAAACAAATGAATTGCCATCAAAAAAAAAAAGTCTTTATCACCCATTTAAAATCCATATCCAACCATTATTTTTCATCCAAAACTTCCTTTTATGCTTTTTTTCCCATATTTCTTTTTATTAGATTTATAAATTTTAAAGGCAAAAATGATGGATCAAAAATATTTTTTGATTTTCGTTAGATAATATTTTTTGGGATTTTTTTCTGAATTTTAATAAAAAGCTAGAAACACAACTCCCACTGTTTCTTAAAATTTAAGATATTTTTATGAATTTTTTCATTTTTCCAATTTTGAGTTTATTTAAAAAAAAAATTTAAAAGTTCAAATATAAAATATATATGAAAGGAGAAAAGATTTATTCTGATCTGTGTTTTGAATTTTCTAAACTTAAGTAAAAAATTGAAAGGCATCCAATCAAAATGAGGTGTTCACATTTCTATTGGAGGATTTTAACGTCGAACAGTCTCAACTATTTTTAACAATATTCTTTTAAATGTTGGGATCCATTTTTTTTTGTGTAACAGCTCGAGCTTGATTATTGGACGTGGTTTAATTGCCCATATATCTCCTCTCTTAAATAAAATAAAAATATCTTAAACTTTAATATCTCAGGATATATTTAAGATTACTTTCACTAACTAGATATATAATACAAAAATTTAAAAAAAAAAAACCCCAAAAAAAAAAAAATTACATACATAGGGGACAAATCTAGTGAGAAAGGGAGTTTTTATATGATGTGAAGAGGGTTCTATTTCAGTCATTGGATTAAATTTAATGGCTATAATTAAGAACATCCACTTTTAAAACTCACGTGCCCTGCTTTAGTTTGTTTCACCTTCATTGCTTCATTTTTTTTTTTTTTTAAAAAAATAAACTCGTTAATTGCTTTCACTAAGAGTACCATTTTTAGAATATGAGGCACGAGAATGAGAAGGCTCAATGAGGTGCATTTCCTTTCAGGCAGTTCATCGCTTGTCCTCACAGCAGATAATCAATAAGATCAAAGAGTTGTCATATTTTTTAAAAATCCCGTTAGTTAAGTCTCTTTTTCTTCCTAAAGGTAACAGTGTAATACTCCTTTTATATCAAGAGAATAAGGACGGTGGATTACATATACAATACAAATTAAAGTCTTCATCTAGAAAGAAAAGGATAAGATGAAAAAAAGGAAATAGGGAAAAAATGACTATCAAGTGTCAGCCCACAAAAGTTACTGATAAGAAGATTAGAATGAAGAACATGGGGGGGGCGGGGACGGTTGCTAAAACAAAAGAGAACGAAAGGCAGAAAAAGCAAAGAAGAAGAAGGGAAGATATTTGGGAGAAGAGAAATAAGTGAAGGTAGGAACCAAAGCGCACGTGATTTTTTTTAATGAAAATGTTTTGAATCTGAACGGTTCATTTTAATCCAATGGCTGAAATTGGATCCTCTCAGCTCTCATATAAAAAACCTTCCCTTTCTCAACTAGATAGGCCCTCCACATACATACATATATATACTATATATATATATATATATATATATATATATAGGATGATGAAAAATAATAGAGAATATATTCTTATCTGTAAAAAATAATTTTTACAAAAATCATAGGCTTAAATGTATTTTTCGGTCGACGTGTCTTTTAATTTGGCGAAATTTGTCCCTCATATTATTTTGATGTGCATTTTGATCCTCGCTACACGTTTCAATTGTGCAAAAGTGTTAAATTGTCATTAAAAACTTTAAATCCCAATCAGCTAGTTTATCATATCCGTTATTTGTTATAAGCTCATCATCTATCAGTTAGCTTATCTGTCATCCGCTAGTTTTTTTTTACCCATCAGTAATGTTAAGCCCTGAACCAATAACCCGATATGAACCCAAAAAATCTGAATCAAACCAATTAAATTGGTTCCGAATTTTTTTGGTGTTCGGCATCCTGAATCGAATCCAAACCAAACCAAACTCGATGGTTATTGGTTCGGTTCTCGAGTTTCAATGATTTTGAACCGAACCAAGTGGTGCTAATATATAATCTATATATATATATATTAAGATATATAGATAAATATTATAATTAGTGGTTGTGCTTGCAACATGATTGGATGAGGTTAGTGGTGCCAACCTAGTTGGAGATGAGACCATTCCTCAATGTGATGCTTTTTGTATGATACTTTATAAATAAAAAAGATATTTAAATTATTTAATATTTAGTATAATTTGTAATATTTTTATATATTTAATACTTAAATATTTTAAGATTTATTTTATTTTATATATATATATATCATAGTAATACAACACTAACATTTTATATTTAATATATTTTGTAAAATTTAATAATCTTTTCGGGTCCGAATCGAACCAACCTGCTTTCTTTTTATTTTTTGTGAACCGGGGTATCCTCCTACCGAGGAGCCCAGAGACTAATCCTTCGAGTTACTGAGATCCATTTAAAGAGGTTGACCTCTCCCAACAGATGCTCTTCCATAATACGCATGAGCCAAGAATCCGAACCCCTTGACTACATGTCTTAAGAGGCACAATTATCAAACCAACTTTTCCTCACCATGTTGGTGGAGCCAACCTGTTTCTGAATGGTTTTGGTTTTCGGGTTTTATAGCAAAATTGTTTAAAATCGAACAAAACATAACCAAATCAATTTTTTTATTAGTTTGTCAAATTCCCCCCCACCCGAACCAAACCGACATGTTACTCCCGTACCGATATCAAAGCCTTTACACTCCCTCATCCCCTAACATATTTTACTCACACTCACGCAAATAGCAAAAAAAAAAAAAGCCCCTTTTTATAATACCTAAAGTAAATGAAGAAAACAATCAGTGTGCTAGCAAGTAAAGCCCTTACCTTATTCAGTTAGCAATGACAACCACGACCCACTTTATCATTTTGATGCATGTTTACACCATTGTTTTTAATTTCAAGCAAAAACAATGCCTTGATGTTACACCAAGGTTTTTCATCCATTCTAGTATTTAGGGATTCAACAGTTTGACTCAGGCAACAGCAACTACATCATAACATTAGGCAAGACCAAATCATGTGCCTTATGCTAAGGAATTTCCCTAGTCATGTGCCACGCGGGTAGATTCCTCTAATGGAAAAATTGATTACTGATCTCCTTGCCCCGTGGTTGAACATCAAAGATATAGAACCGTCTCCTTTCCTAGACCTAAACCTATCAAATGATCAACTTCTAACATGTGTTAAATTTTGAATCTTGTTGATTGTGCTATGAGTGTAGCTTTAATAAGCGGCGGGAGCCATAACAATTCCCAATGAATTCCTCAAAACTTATATAGAAACACTCAAGAGGATTGTAGGGAAGATAAAGCCAAATAAATAATTGGAGATGCTCTGGGTAATTATTAGTGCAAGAAGCACGACCTTTTTTTTTATATCAATTTTACTATGACCTCCCATTTAGACGATTGATTGATTCAACCATTGGATTAGTGCCAAGATTATCTACAGGAAATAGCCTTCAAAAATGTAAACTAAAATAGTATTAATTTATTATAATTCAAACCTATTCATGTTTTTTAAAGTAATTAACAAATAGAAAGTCATTATGATGACAAAAATAAATTATAATATGTTGTTTTTTTGGTTGGAAGGAAAATGGAAGGGAGCGGAGAGAAATTTTTTTTTCCTTTCAATTTTTCATTTCATATTTGGTTTGCAATTTTTTGGAAGGGAGGAAATAAACGGGAATGGAGGTGATGAAAATCCATCCTCCACGTCAATTTTGACTCTTCTCCAATATCGGGAAATTTGGAGGGGAAAGGGAGGGGATTTAAAATATATTTAAATGTATTGGCCCAAAACATCCTTACTAGTGAATTTTTGAAATCCTAAAATTTTATAAAGGTGTAAAAAGTAATTAGTTTTTAAACTCCACTCCAACTGTGAACCAAACCTGAATAGTGTTATGTCTCCTCACCTCCATTAAAATCTCCCTCCTAGCCTCCTCTTCAATCAAACACAATATCTTAATTAAAACCTCTTCCTTTCTCATTCTCTCTTTTGAACCAAACACACATGAGTAGTTTACTAGTTACTAGTGAACTTAGGCTCTACATTTTGGGTAAAAACTAGCAGATAGCAGATTTAGGTTACTAGTTATTAGGCTGATAACGGATAACGGATAAGCTAGTGGACTAGGTTTCATGGGTTTGTAGAAAATTAATGGTTATTATTTCAAGAATTAAAATATTAATTTTAGTTTTAATATTAATTTGGTTTTTATTATTTTTTATAAATCAATGAGATACATAAAAATAAAATGATTGATAATTGAATATGAATTTTTATATAAAATTTATTTTTTCATATTGAATATAAATCTAAATATGTGAAATTGGTAGGACTCTTGATTTATATACCCTATTAAATAAATTAATTTTATTATATTTATTATTGAAAAAGGGTACTTTACATTGGTTGTCTAAACTGTGAGCACATATGGGGGGAAACTAGATTTTTATGTTGGTCATGGTGTGTGACATAGAAAACTCGAACATGTAAAAACACAACAGCAAACAACAACAATTACGTATGATTAGGATTTTATTTTATTTAGGCTAAGAATAAGTTGTGGAATTTAATTAAGATAATAGGGATTAATATGGAAAAAAATGATAGGCTATAAGTTATAAGCTCAAACATTACTTCAAGTAGCGTCTCTGGAAAAAATACTATAAGCTAATTTTTAAAATGGTTACTAAAACTAGGAACTATTTTTTCATTCACTATAAACTAGCGAATTTGAACAGTGCCAAACAGTGCCTTAATATAAAAAATCGGGGGAGATCATGGTTTTTGGGTAGACCCACACTAGTTTTTTTTTTTATTCATGGGTTACTTTTTCATCTTTTGTAGATATGCAATCTAAAGACCACTCAATTATATCATATATATGTGGAATACTAAAATAAATATTTTGAATTCCATAAGATAGTTAAAAGCTTTTCAATGATTTTTAAGTATTAATTTGTTTGATTAAAAATCAACTAAAACAGCCACTGTAAACAAATCAAAAGAGGTTTTGGAAATAAACAAAAATGGTGCCAAAATTTATAATTGAAAATGATGGCAATTCACATGCATTTTGCTTTGTTTATTGAGTATTTATTTTTTTGTGATTTTTATATCTTAATGAAAGTTTAAATTTAGTTCTTTTTACATTCATAAAAATTTTCTATATTAGATATGAGTCTTAATTGTTTAAGTATCAATGGAACTACAAGCTCTGCCCCCCATTTCCTACTTTAATATATATAGTAGTGGTCATGTATGTTGGTCCAATGGGAAATTGGTTCCTCATTGTTCCTTCCAAGCAACACTTGATCGCAAATACATTCCTCTATCTAATTTGGTATTTTTTATATTTATCTTACGTACCAAAATGCTAAATAAGCCACTTGGAAACACTACCTTTTTATTACAGATTGAGCAGTGTCCAAGAGAAGATATTCCTATTTTATATTCAAATATCATTAAGCCAAAGTACTCATCACATCAACAAAACCAATTGTTTTCATAGAATAATCAAAGATTCAATTAAAACATCATCGTATAAAGGATTTATATCCAAAACCCCAGCTAAAAAGGAATTTAGGCAGGACATGCTAAATCCTAAAATAAAATTACTAAAGATAAAGAGAGATAGAAAAGAAAAACTCCATGATGTTGAGCACAACAATAAAATTAAATAAAGATAAAGAGAGAAAGAAAAACTCCATTATGTTGAGCAAAACACTGCCGATTTATAGAAGTGAACCAGAGCCTTTAATGTGGGGGGGATAAACTCTAAAACATAGAAATTAAAAAAATGTATGTAAAATATTATTAAAGATACTAAATTACTTAAACTTAGGGACCAAAAAAACTCAGTCAATTAACACATTTAGGAAGTAAAAATCTAGCGCCAATAAGCATATAAAAATCACATAATCTAGAAGATTAACAATCCCTTTATCTTTATTTTACGTTTTTAGATCTGGCTCCTCTCTTTTCTTATTCCAAAATTTGATCCCTTATTTTGCAAAGTTAAAAATAACAATGTAATCCCTTTTTTTTTTATACCGAAATGGTCCCTTATTTTGCCAAAAGTTAAACCCATGTGGTTTTTTTTTTTTGCTACAAAATGGTCTCTCATTTTTTCTTTTTGTTTCGAAATGATCCCTTATTTTTAACAAAAAGTTATAACCAATGCGTCCCTCGTCTATACAATATTTAAACGGAAAGACACATTGAAACTTAAATTAAAGATAAGGGACCCATTTCATGAACAAAAATAAAAGATGTGACCAAATTAAAATATGAAATAAAGATAAGGGAATCAAAAATATAGTTTGAGCTATTAAAATTTTAATGCTTTTTGACATTTTTTTTTAAATATGATTTTAAACAATTCATGTCTTTATCTTTCATATATATGATGATAATTATTATTAATTGGTCCTTGGTAATAAATTTTTCCCACTGACTCAGGATTCCCTAGATTCCGTGTATGACAAATGAACTGCAACAATTGCTTTTCTTGCAGGCCAGATATGTTGCAGCGCAGATTTTTGGAGAAGACTATGAAGTGTGTTTTGGAAAAATTATTAATCCCACATTTCAGCTGTTTTTTTTAGCTTAAAAGCTGTTTCATAGATAATCTATCCATGTTGTGACCATTTTGCTTAAATTTATAAAAAAGCTTTTTTTAGGAAAAAAAAGCTGTTTTATGCCATCTAGTTTTTTCATAAGCCTTAAGATTGTTGTGATTTGGATTATTTTTCATTCTCAAAACTCTCTTCCCTGTTTACCCCTACACACTGAACTTATAAATAACATATTATTAAATTATTACAAATAACTTCATACCCTTTTTCGTATTTATTATATAAAAGTGATTTTTTTTTGCAATCACCCAAACGAAATAGATTATCTTAAAACCACGTTTTCAGGGCAAACAGACCCAAACAAAAACAGATTCTGATTGATAATCGATTATCACAAATAATCGATTATACAAAAATTTGATTATCAGCATAATCTTTTTTTCTTTTCCAGCTTTCCCAAACAACACTCTATATGTGGTATATATAAACGGGAGGAACAACAACCGCTATGGACGTTTTTTGCAAAACATGGTTTTGTTGAAAGAATAATTTTCGTTACTCTGAAGTCAATAAGTCAAGATAAGTATTTTTACTGCGTAGAAACCGCTAAGCAGATGAACATTAGTCCTCAAATTATCAAATAGTTTTAAGATCTATAAGTTAAACCTAGTATATATATATATATATATTCTAAAATTTTAGAATTTGGAATTAGATACCAATAGGCACTAAGCCATTTACACACCTATTTACGAATCTTAGTTTTAAAACGTTAATAGTAATAAGGCTGATTTAAGTAAAAACAAGAATACAAGATGAAGGCTTGGACCTTAGTTTTTTTCAAACATGTGGACCACTGTTTTTTTTCCGGACATATTCAAAACAATGTTGGCTAGGTAACATTTATGGATATGTGAGAGAATGGTAGTCGAGGAAGTGAAATCATGAGCATTAATTTTTTCCCCTTTGAGAACGTCCCCTTCTGCTTTCAAAATGTGTCCATTGGTTTTCTCATTGGATTCCCCGAGACCAAAAGTAATGGTCATTTTTCTTTTCACATGCATTTGGTTGCTTCCCAGATATAATATAGTCAGATTCTCTCTTTTGTGTTTAGTCCTTTTTTATGTCTTTATAGTTATCATCTGGGTTAACTAAGCGTTTTAGTCCTTGGAAAGTTCATCAATTTTGGTTTTTAGTCCTTATAAAAAAAATTCTTAGAATTTCCGTCCCTGTATTTTCGAAAATTTTTGTAAATAGTCCCTATTATTCCCTTCTGAGTACTAGAAATCATACTAGAGTTAATAATTTTTGTCAATTTTAAACCCTATAGCCCTAATGTATGAATTTTATTTCCTACTTTTCTAAGCCAAATTTTGGAGCAAGTCGGACAAGAACGAGAAATTACCTCGGTACCCCCTGAGTATTTCTAGATTATCATTACAAAATGACGGAATTTAGCAATTTTAACCTTATGTCCCTAATATAATGATTTTGTTTCTATTTTTATGGCCAAATTTCTACAGGGGCATAAGTCAGACAGTAGAATAAAATTACCTCAATACCTAATGAGTACTAGTAGATAACAGAAACAGATGACGATAGGGATTATATTTGGCATAATAATTTGTGAGATTTACAAGGAGACGAAAGACTCTAAGAAAGAAATTTCACAGGGATACCGATAAATAATAAAAGCCAAATTTGATGATAACTTTGTAGGGAGCAAAAACTTATATAAAACCTATCATCTTTGAATTTGCCGAAGCAGTAAAGCTTTTGTCTATTTTATTTTAGTTGCAATAGACTAAAGTTTCCAATCTTTTTTTTTAATTCCTATTTTTTCATTTTTATATTTTTTTTAAGGAGATCTGATTGACTTTATATTTTTATGGTGCTTAAATATATTAGTCTTTTGGTCCTAAGCCGAGAAAAGAGTCTTAGAATTTGAGTTTGAGCCTAACTCAACTCCAAAAGCTAGTTTGTAAGGTTAGAGTTGCCCCTTTACTTGTAAGCACTCTTCAGTGCCAAATCCGATCCAATATGAGACTCCAACAAAAATCTATAATGTTTTTGATTTTATTTTTGTAATTTTCAGTTTAAAAAAGAAATACTTAATTGAGTAAATGTGGTGGGGTTTTTTGAAGGGGGGTTTTTTCACACCGAGGACAATTGCAAAGGGTGGTAGGAATGAGCATGCAAGATTGTCAGCGATGGTGCATGCAAAATTTATGAGCCAGTCGTTTTCTCTGTCCATTTTGGGGCATTAAGAAAAAAAATTAATATAATCCTATCAATCTAACTTGCAAAAGTTAAACAGCATGCTGAAGCTTTTGAACCCTCTTCACCTTGATAAAGCGTCACATAAGTCAATCCTATCAATTAATTAATAAATTAATAATTGGGAGAAGCAGATGGAGGACATGCAAAGGGTGCAAGCGATGGTGTCATGCAGATCAGCAGGATTGGCATGCAAACAGATGTTTTGGAGCAAGCAGAGACGGCAGGGAAATATGGAATTCGTGGACAACTTTTCTGTAACTAGAAAACAGAACCAGCTCATGTCCTTCTAACATGTCCAGTTACTTATCAACGCCCACTGGACCACATTCCCTGTTTTTAATTTTTTGTCCTTTTTCCTTTTTTATTTTAATTGAATAGTCACAAATTTAAAATGAATATCAGTTAATTAGTAATATTTTTAAATAATTAGTAGATTATTAAATTAATTTACTAACATTCACTTTAGTAGGGTTTAAGAATAGGTGTAGCGTTACACAAGCAGGATGGTAGTTTATATATATAGCTACACTTTGTCAGCAAGACACAAAAAGAACGTTTTGGGGTGGCGGTTTTTTCCCATTAGTACATACTTCACAACATAACAGTCATCATTTTTCCATCATCACCACCTCTCGGCAAGCAAGCATACAGAAATAACCGACACATAAGGCATTGGTAGCTCGGAGGCGCCACATTTGCCTACCGATCACCACCCTATCGCCATAAGCATCCAATGTCTATCATTTCCAATCGATGACCTTCTTCTTTTCACCAACATTCATGAGCACGGTCTCCAAACCAACTCAACCAGTGAGGGCTCACAGCTGCCTTGTCACCTAAGAATTTAATCTAAATCAACCAAACTTCTTCATATAC